>VVHJ01064430.1:15900-36073 GCA_015107715.1 Tylochromis polylepis
TGTCCAAGACAGTGATGTTGGAGTACATGTGACAAAAGAAGCATCCTCTCTGGAGAATTATCTGAATGACAGAAGGCCCCCACAATAGCAACCTGGCAAGCGATCCGGTGTGTAGGGAAAACAGAAGACAGGAAGGCCAGGACTAGCAGGTTCGCACCCACTGGAGTTTCATGGTAATTGTGAGGAGTCTGTCCACTTGCAAACTGACTGCAAAGAGACTCAGTTTCTCAGACAGACTTTGAAAAACTGCCAAATAAAACAAAAAGGCCATCTGTTTTCATTTATACAATAAGCACCATATGTTAAAATCATGAACTGCCAAAGGTCTACAATACAAGAATGTAGAAACTTTACTAAAATTAGTTTATTGCTTGAGTTTAGTCAGTTTTGCCACTATTCTGACAATCAGTTTTTGTCAGAACACCAGCTGCAACAATGTGGTTAGTACTGTTTTAGCTTTTAAAGTCTGCATATATAAGTACCATCATTGAAAAATGTGCTCCTAGGGGATCTAATGTCATTTAATGAAGCAGGAACAACCACAAAGTCAGCTTTGAGTACCCTGCCAAATGCTGCTCATTGAAAAACCTTCTTAATCTAAATTTGGTGTCGCTTTCTATGAATACAAAGCATACATTTCTCTTTCTTTTTTGTTAGGATCTGGTCCTGACACCCTGCACTGAGATCTATAAGAAAAGATATAATCAGAAAGCACTTGTGATAAGACATATCCGACCGTCAAAGATGATAAGAAGCAAAAATTCATAAATTTCTATATGGCATCTAAGATTATCAGTCATCTTAATGGCTGGATCATTAATGTAAATTTCATTTGCCTTCCTATTTTAACTTCCGACAATTATGAAAATATAATTGTCATGTCTTGTGTAGTACATCTCGTGTACCCATTCCTTTCAAAAAGTCCAAACTGTGTAGTTCAGATCAAGCTGAGACGACGGGAAGAGAACCTATGATCAACATAGAGGAGAAGCCATACTAAGGTTTCTGCAGGTTAACATACAGAAGGATCATTAACGATTGCCTCCGGCTGTCTTTGTCTCCACATTACCAGGGTGCCTGGTCCAGTCTGCCATCAGCAGCACAGACAAAAGGTGTTGGATGGCTCTTGGCCTAACCCCCTGTTTGCAACTCAGGAAGGCTTGGCTCTCTGTTACTTTACCAGTGACTTCCTTGCAGGTCTCCCAGCTGTGTGGCGCAACCAGGGCCTCTCGTCAGCTGTTTACGCCCAGAGAACACACGCAGTGGAGGCAGTGGTTGTTGAGTTGCCAGTTGCAATATGACCCCAACTAACCCATACTGAAGTCACTGGACCATTACCTGTATTCGCAAATGGGCTCAATCGGACTTAACTCAGACCTTGTAACAGGAAGAGAGCGTTTATGTCCGATCAAGCTTCTGATCGAACATGTTCTCATATCCACGTCTTGCGGGAAACATCTAGAAAAGTTCCGGGCTACAGGGCATATAAAAACATGTCCCTTCACAAAAGACATGCTTTTAAAGTGCAAACACTGTGCTGTTTGGAAAGTTAACTGAATATTGACCAAAAATCACAGTAGTGGGAATTTTTTTTTTTTCCTGATCATGGATGAGTGCTGCCCTACGAAGCAGAAAAAACATTACAACTACAAATCTATCCTCCATCTTCTTCACAAGACTACTAACTCAAGCCTGCCAGCTAAGTGTATTTATAAAGTTTAGCACATAAACAAGCTTTTTACATGTTTTTGGACTGATCAGTTAGCCCACCTAGTTTTTTCAAATCTCAGATAATAATGATTTCCTGACACATCCCCACATGTTCATTGGGTGGTGGGGCTCTGAGAGGTAAACATTGGTGGCGTAACCCATCCCAGCTGGACGGACCCCTGACACATACAGCAAGTTTTAAAAGCATAAAAGGGTGTGCAGTACCATATGTCCAAGTCCTTTTGTTTTGTTTATCATTGACGGAGCAGGTTTTTAGAGCAGGAGATGGCCATAGAGCGAAGCTGTTTTTCATTATGTTTTTATAATCATGCGGTAACATGCAAGATAAGGGCAGAACACAGGAACAAGTTCTCACACAAGAAGAAAATTCTTCAGTTTAATATTTATTTCCCAAGAAAAAAACCCCAACACAATTAGTAAATGCACACCTAAGATAAATAAGTAGTAATGCTCCTCTAAAGACAAAAGCAAACAACAACAAAAAAAGAGGGCTAAGGGCTACATTGTTTTTGTTGTAGCTTGCTTTTTCTGATAAAAAAAAACCGCTTCCATTTATTTTCTTAAAATTACATTTTTACTTTGCTTGATAAACAACAGCAAAGTGGACATTCATCATGAATGCAATCCTCATGCTACATACATTATTTTTGATTAAATTAAATTACACACATTTTTATTTAAAAAAAAACTTTGCGTTATGTGTTAATGTCAATTCAAATGCATGCTACTATAATAACCTGCATTTGGACTACAAAGTGTAGCTGTCATGTAGGTCAACCAACGCCACCCAGTTTTCAAAAACTCACCCAATTGTTGGGCTCGGCAACACTACACTTTCATTCATTCATTCACATTTGTAATAATTATTTGTAATAACAGTGTGACTATTTAATAAGTTGGACCCAGAGCACGCTCGCAGGGATTCCTGGTTCGCCCCTTTATGAACTTGTAAGGCCTTTAACTAGACTAACCTCAGCCAACGGTGGGAGCTCATCAACCTTTACCGTTACTCAGTGACTGCCGGTGATTTGTTTCAGTGCAGTGAACGCTTAGTTAGCTCTAACGTATCGATGCTTTCCAAATTCGTGTTAAACAGTTAATGAATAACACTGGAGCTGGGTGTCAGAGAGCTGGAAATCGAACAAAGCAAAGGCCAAAAAAAAATCCCCGGCCTCGAGTTTAGCTGCGCCCCAGTGGCTGCGACTTGGAGCTAGCCAATATGTGCAAAAGCTAACGTTAAATACTAGCAAATGTAGCATCGGTCCTGGGTAAAGATGTGTTCGGTAATGTAGAGCACATAATAAGCAGCCGGTACACTGTGCATGTATGTTAACTCGTGTGTATTTAGCTATGCAGGACGGCATCAGTTGAATGTAAACACTGACCGTTAGCCCCGCTGCAGTGGTTGTTGTTGTCGCCTCCCCGACGCTAACCTCCGGGGCAGCCAGGCCGATGACACTCACTGCCCGCACAGTTCCCCGAAGCCAGTCCCGGGCCCAGGCAGCCTGCTCCGGCTCGGATCCATTCGCAGACCTGCCGTCGTCGAGGAGCAAAAGCAAACGCTTCCCTATCAATTCGAGAGAGTCCTCCATGGTTTGCTCACAGGCTAGCTGCCTCTAGTAAGCCACCATGAACAGTGTTAACTTCTCCGCTTGGGATGGGAACTCGAGAAAGCTAAGGTTAGGGTACGATCGGAAAACAGCTTTAAGCTCGGTGCACAATACGGCTCGATTCGACGGTTGCGCTGCACCCCGGGGACACGCGGCTGAGGACCGGGTCACGCCAGGAATTCACCCAGTCGAAACGTTTTTGTCCTCGGTGTTAACGCGACTATCCTGCTCTGTCCGCCATTTAGCCCTGCAACAATCAAACGCACTCCTCGTATTCAGGCAGCACTGCGGAGACACGGAGAAAGTGTGCGCAAACAGCGACCTCTAGCGACAGGACCGCAGAGCACCTCAGCGATGGCTGCTTCATTTTTCAGGATTTTCCGCAGTGTTAACCAGAGATAGCTGGACCAGCCCAACTAGACGCCATATGATTAAAATACTTTTATCAAAACTATTATTTACATTTGTATTTCATTTGATTCAGCATCTATTGATTTATTTTGCAGGGATATTCACTTGTTACAAAAAAATCACAATAAAAATAACATATGTAAATTTGTTGTTAAAATTTGAGCAAAGCCTTAACAAAAATACTGCCAATAAACATGGAAATAAGCTTGCAGCAAACGCACTATGTATCATCTAATCAGTACATGTGTTTCTGTGAGTGAAATGATTTTTCATGAGAATCAATGTGGTTATTGTTGTTGATTGTGACCACTAGGAGGTGCTACATCGCCACAAAGTCATCATTAAAGGGCAATGACGAGACTTTCAAGTGAGGCTTTAAAACAGTTTAAAAGAAGTTTAATATATGTGCTTTTCTATCTATAAACAAATATAACTGTGACTTATATTTTTGTGATATTTATGGCTGTGTATCTTTGCATCTTCATTGCGATCTTCTTCTTTTGGCTGCTTCCTTTAGGAGTCACCACAGGAGATCATCTCACCCTGTCCACAGTATCCACCTCTATCACACCAGCCCTCTCCATGTCGTCCTTCACTACATCCATATGAACCTCCTCTGAGGGCTTTCTCTTTTCGTTTAAGCTCCATCTTATACATCATTTTGTGTAATATATCCCACTTTCCCACCTCTGCATGTGTCCAAACTATCTTAGCTTTGCCTCTCCGACTTTGTCTCCAAACTGCTCAATTTGTGCTGCCCCTAATGCCCCCCATTGAAAATCTGACTATCTTCAGATAAATGCCGGGTTAACCTGCTTAACCATGCATTTATTAAACATTTAAATATCATTTTCACACAATAACACCATCCAGCTGGAAAACCACACTGAAGAACAACACAGATATCAATTTGAAAAACACACCTCCATGTTTATTCATGAGTTATACAAGATATGATACATTAAAGTATGTACAAAAATCTCAACAATGAAATATCAAAAGAGAAAATAATACAAATATTTTAATCTTTCCTTCAATAAAAACCTGCATCGTGTCTTATTGCAAGCCAGCTTCTTCAGACTGGCATTACGCTTCAAGTCAGCCACTGGGTGTCTCTTATGAAAGGTCATATTTATAAAATGGGGTGTGAGGTTATTTTGAAATACGGCAAGCATGTATAGGTTATCTAAGAGAAGTAATGCCAGCATGCCTGTAGAGGTATGCAGTATGTGCAAGGACATTTGTGAGCACTCTGTGCCAGTGTGCAGCTATCAACATACAGTTTGAATGCATATGTTGTTGATAATGAGCAAACTATAATCAGTTTTTTCTCTTCTGCATCTACAACAGTTCCAAAAAACAAAACAAAAAATCACTTTGCACTCAAAACATTTAAACCGTCTCGAGCTTTAATACCCGTCCAGCATGCAGTTACAATCAGACTCATAAACTTCAGTTCCAGAGAAGCGTTCACCCTAAATCTGATGGCCTTCACTGTTATTGCACCGCATCTTAAACTTACACAACTGAGCTGTAACAAAGACAGATGAACCCCTCGCTTCATAAACGCGATGACCAAGATGCAGAAACCTTTTAAAGTCCGGTAGTAATAACACAAAGGTCCCAGTGTGTTGCATACCGGCAGCATGCGTGTTCGTGCATTCTGCGGCTACTGGAGTTGCATGCAGCTGTGCGGTATGCATTCAGCCTGTTCCTCCAGCTCAGGGCAGGGGGTTCCAGCGTTGGCTGGCCGCAAGAGGATATAACGCGTGCGGTGGCGGACACCGCCCCTGGAGCAGGGACCCAGACACAAACCCCAAGACGACCAGAGCGACACTTCACAGTCCAGTGGTGTTGCTGAGAAAGAGATGAGGAAAATATAAGAGACAGCCAAAAAGATGTAGAAGTACTCCGATTTACCACAGAAGTGAGGGTTGTGTGTACTGTGAGTTACCTGTAGCATTTACAGGTACTGAGTACAGGTCAGAAGGCCAGAGTATTCCCACTTTATACTATGATTTAACCCTCCAAATGCTCATTAAATCACATTTCTATTTATTCAGTAGAGACATAGACTGCTAACCTACTTAAATCATCATTAGATGTGACTGAATGAACCATACTGTAACTTCAGTGCAATGAAAAACACAATAAAACCACATTATGTGTCTCTTCGATTACCTGTGCTCTCCTATTCAATCATCTGCCTCAATACTTGCCCTTCCAGCATTAAATGTGTCCTGTGGTCATACCTGAGAAGCGCCGGGGACTGATAGAGTTGGGCAGAATGTGGTTGGACATCGTGGTTTGATGGTCACGTGATCTGCTCTGTTGCGTGATCCTTATGCTGGCAATCGGTGGAAGGTCCTTTAAGCGTGGATAGTAGAAAGAGTTGGCCGGGTGGTTTGGAAACTGAGAGGTGATCTGGACAAGTCAACAAAGAGTGGTGAGGCATATCTCATCAGGAGAGCCTGCAGATTCTCAACACAACTTTCAATGGACAATAGCCCACTTTCAGACACATGCTGGCAAAAGATAGATGGCCCGTTATGCAAGAGGGCCGTCTTAACTGAAAAAACAACTTCATGTCAGACGTGAGGCCTGCCAAGCAATAACTTAAGCGGAGGAATGATACCTCATACGTATGCTGCAAAGTTATAAAAATAAAAATAAGACAATAAAAAAAATGTACTTAGGACGTAGTGAAGTGTCAGGTTATGAGCACATGATGTACTAGTCAACACTGGAAGCGTTCCTACCTTTGTGATGTTTTCTGGAGGGCTGGTGGGGAAGTTGGGAGAGGAGAAAGTGAATCCACTGTCTGTGCCGGCATCATAAGGGTGGAGGTCAACGGTCACTTCCTGTTTCCACTGGTTGCCCTCGCAAAGATTTAAGCTGTCCACACCAACAAACCAATCAGGGCTGGGGATCATCTTCACCATCAGGGACAGCTGTTGATACAAGAGACACTGTCAAGTGAATATTTAATCTTATAGGCCAGAACTAGTCTTAATCGGTCAAGTCATCGGTTCATAAGCAGATATAGACTGAGTGGCAAAGTTATTAAGGGCTTTAATATTGACAGCATGGATGTCTTTGTGTCGGTGTCAGAGTGGAAAAAACTATCCAAACCTACATGGCCCTGTGGGAAAAAAATTAATGCCACCTAAACCTAAAAACTGGCTGTGCCACCGTTGGCAGCAAGAACTGCAATCAAGCATTTGTAATAACTGGCAATAAGTCTGGGGCCCACCATCTTTGCAGAATTGTTTTAATTCAGCCGCATTGAATGGTCTGTTTATGGTCATCCCAAAGCATCTCGATCAGATTCAACTCCAGACTCTGACTAGGCCTCTCCAAAACCTTGTTTCTGTTAATTTTTCAGTCATTCAGAGGTCGGTTTAGATAGAACTTTTCACTTCATTCATAAACAAAATCCTATGTAAAAACTCATGTTGCACTTACTCGGGTTATCTTTGACTAACAAAATGTGTATGATGATCTAAAACATGTAAGTGCAACAAAAGTGCAAAAAAAAAAAAAAATCAGGAAGGGGCCAGATACTTTTGAAAGAATTTTGTTTATTACTTTGATTTAATTTCACCCTGCAAAGCATCAGCAGTACTTTGTGTTCAGTGACTATTCTCAGATGTCCGACTACAATGGTGAGCATTTTCCTTTTAACAGCAGCGAAGATGAAAATGTAGTCACATTAATCATTAATTAGTAGTCTAACTCACTAGAGCACAAATGTTACACTCAATCCTCTGTTATTATTTCTGTGGTTACAATCAAAAGTCTAACTGCAGAATTCTGGATGAGAAAAGGCTGACCGAAGGCTCTTTGGGGAAGAAAAGACAAACAATCCATAAAAAACAATAAATCTGATCCCATCAGCACAGCAATATTTTGTTATAATGCTTCTTGTCTTTTGGTACAGTGTGGAGCGTGATTACATGGACAGCCAGGCTCTTTTTGTTCATCAGGCTTTGAGCTTCAGAGCATCCACTTTGTTCTAAAATAATGCTTACGACACTAAAAACATCACAGCTTTAATCTGTAACAGACGTGATATCCTTATATTGTCTAAATTACAGGCCTCAGATTTTAGGGGTTCAAGAGCAATTGGACATTTGGCTACCAAGTGTGGTACATTTAAACATTAGTATATGTACCAAAGAGTTTATATTGACAAAGAGTGTCTGTCAATATAGAACACAATATGGTCTTCCAGAGTTATCAAAGATAGTTGGCTTGACCAGATCAACAGACAGGCATGCACGCAGTAACACTCTCAGAAATAAGCTTATAGTGTAAGTCCATTTCTGTTCTGATAGGTACAAACTACATGAGGTTATCCCCTAAACAACATTACTGGACCTCAAGGTAACCTTTTCAAGGGCCAAAAAGAGTACATATTTGCACTTTTTTTCTGTAGTATTAAGGTGCAATCTTTGTTTTGTTAGTTTTTTTTAAGGTAAAATTTACTTTAAGATGCTACTGAACATTTTATTTAAAAATACACTCAAAAAAGATTATTGATATCAGGTTTTGAGTTTTTATGGGTTCTTGGATGGAAATATGATTTGATTTTGGGTTTGTGAGGCAAATTATGTTGTGGTCCTTTAGTATCCAAGTCCTTTAATGTAATCAGTTAGATTATGTTCACCTGTGATTTGTTTTTTTTCTAGGCATTTCCTCTCTGCTCCGATCTTCCATCTGTGTATTTATACTGCTGCCTTCCCTCTACTGTTAATGTTAACTTCACACTGTACAAGTTGCTGTTCTCTGGACTCTAGTGTCTTCTAGCCCCAGGGAGATTTTATTAACTTTGATTTTAAACTTGGTTTCTCTTTTGGATTTGTGTTTCGCCTCGCAAACATCATCAGCTCAACAAAGGGCTCGCCTTTTGCTCAACTCCTCCTGCCACTCCCGTGTCTGCATGTTGGGTCCATCTTCACCACACTCTAACACTAACACACACAAAAAACATGAAGCAATAACTCTGAGTAAAACGCAACTGAGATATATAAAATGAAAGGTTTATTCATTCAAATAATTAATCATTCAGTTTATAATTAATTAATCATAAACTGAACATATACCAATCATGTAAATTTCCTTGGACCAGATTCTATGAAATGTAATATTTTACACTGTAGTTATGTAACAAAATTACATGGAAAATTTATATGTAATTACATTAGTTAAATCTGCATTTTAGGGCAGTTTTTTAAAATCTTTTTTTTAGTTTAAAGCATTAAAAATATTCTCACAAGTTTCATTCTGTATCTGTCTTGTATATATATATATATATATATGCACCAAAGTGGTGCATACGTTACCCCTGTTGCCTCACAGCAGGAAAATTGTAGGTTTGAATCCTCCTTTGTTGTTGGATTTTCTCAGTTTAAAGACATGCACATTAGGTTAACTGGTGATTCTAAGTTGGCTGAATGAAATAAAAGGTCAGCTACATTACGGTACACAATGGTCACCACAGGTTTTGCTCCTAGTGAGTTACAAACCAGAATACCATAGAGGGTACAGTGCCAGTCACAATTCATCGTACATCCAAAGATACAATAAGGTTAATTTTCTGAGAGGACGTGACCTGGAATAATGAGGAGCACATATCCTATTTAAGAAAATAACCTTGATGGCTGCACACCTTCATGGCCATAATTTCAGAGGATTCAACACAAGATGCAAACAAACCCCATCCTGTATTTCACCAAAACATTAAAATAATTTTTAAAAAAGCAAGTTTTATATATAGAGATGAAACAAAGATCACTCCCATGTACCATACCACCTCATCAAGGTGATGCTTTTGTTACTACCTGAGCTGCCAAACAAATTGGAATCGCTCAGAGCTTTTCAAAGATCTTGTCTGTGTGAGATGTGGAATATCCTCGACTGGCTGAGTCAATCATCTGGTCTCTATCAAACGAGCTGTAATCTGCTCACTAAAGACCAGATTAAAGTCAGAGGGAACCCACAACAAGCCAGGGTAGAAGGTTTCTGCAGAAAAGGTCCAGGGGAGCATGTTGACATCTGTGTGTAAGGACTTTAGAAAACCACTCGCTGCGGATTTCCAACAAGATTTTGTCTGACTTTGTGCATATCTGTAAAATTACTTGTAAAACCCTAAACTTGGGCTCTCTGTGTTAAAGTGGATACAAATGCCACATGGTTCTTCTGAATGCGCTGAAACACAGAGAATAAAAATATATGTGACTGCCCAAATGCTCACTGCGTGAACTATATTACAGGAATCATACTGCAGAACTATAAATGCATTAAGAATGACATCACGCACAAAAACACAGCTGATCTTGGGATTTATAGCTCTATAACTTATAAATGCACGTGAGCTCATGAGCTCACTCAGTTTCCTGTGCAGGGTTAGACTGTGTGTTCTCTGTGATGGATGTTTCCTGAATGCTGGTGACCTCATACAGGAAGTGGCCTGGAGGTCAGCACACACCGAGGTGGCAGATGACCAGAAAACAGCACATCCTCACTCAAGGGCCGATATTTGAGGATCTTGGCTAAGCTGCTCAGTCTCAGGGAGGGACTGGTGGGCTTGGATGGCTTTTGATGGATAGGAAAGGGTGGCCTGGAGGATGGGGGGAAGAGCTGGAACAGAAATCAGACTGGTCAAAAGCGACTCAGACAGGGGGGTAGGTAGAGTCAGCATGACACACGAGGTCTGTTTCTTAGCTGTAATGCATGCCAGAGAACAGAGAAACCAAATCAGAGGTCGCATTCTTGCTTTTATGAATCTACTCATCCACTCTTTTCTTTCTTCCTCCCTCTATTCTGCAAACACCGCTCATTCATCGTCCTCCTTTTTCAGTCTCCTCTGAAACAGCGGCTTTTCCAGGAAGTCATTCTGCTATATCCATCGGGCCACTCAGCAAGGATGTCTTCTCAGGGGTATTCCTCGTAAGCAGCTTGATCAGTCCGCGGATGTTTTGCAATACACGGGCCAGCAAGTGTCTCTAAAGCACAGACGGTTTCAAATCTCCCATGACCACGCTCACTTTTTTTCACCAACCCATCAAAACAAACAACATAGTCATCCCTGAAAGCATGTGACTCCGTCACCTGAATGCTTGCTCTCAAAAGGCCCTGAATTTCACAACGGGGCTTATTCGTTGTAATCTGTCTGTTTTAAATTACACACCAAGAGCAGTGGAGCAATGGAGATGGAAATCATATGTGTTTGGGGGTTTTTTGTTTTTTAGGTCACTGAGTATGAATGTTTTGGTTGTTTGGAAGAGAAGGGATGGTATTTATAAATGAGCGTGCGGGAGAAACAGACAGAGAAGCACAACAGCAGACTGAGCAGAGGACAGCTTCACATCATTCACATGTGCTCAGCATAAACCCACCGCTTTCCTTTGCCATTCTGCTTGCAGGTCTAAAAACAGACCATTTAAAAGCAGCTACAGGCATCATATACCTAGATGACAAGCTGCTAAGCTGCTGTCCATGACTCGTACTTACCAATGATGCCCTCTGACCAGGTTGTTTATGATTTCTTTAAGGTCCTCGGGTTCAAGCAGTGTGACAGGCAATAAACAAATGTAGGTCACCAGACGTTCAGGCAGACACACCTATTCCTAAAAGCCCCAGTAAAATGTTCACCCTCTGCTCTACACCTTTTTCCTTCTTGTTCATCAGCTGCGTATGACTGACTCATAAAGGGGTTATTTTATTTCAAGTTGTAACTTTTCCACATGGGCATGCCTCACATCCTTTGCCTTTGTTTAAGCCCCGGCTCCTAAATTTAACCCGAGCCTCAACAAAGAGTCCAACCGTGACCTTTGCTCCCACACTCGGTCACCATTCAAGATACGCAGCACTATCCAGCAATAAGCAGAGCCACAACCTTAAATATGGCTCATGTGGGACCCCAGCGGTTATCCTCCACAGCTGGTGCTTTAGTGCAACAGTTTCACATTGTGATTCCTTAGAAAAGGATTTTCCCTGCTGAGCTGCAGTACAGGAAATGTGACCTAAAAGAACAGAAAATTTTGCAAAAGAAATATTCTTGGTAAATATTTACTTGATTTGGTTCACTCAGGTGGCTGAAGTTTCAGGCTGTGCATGAAATGAAGATGTTCTGATCACCTGGGATCACTTTAGGGTCGATGTGGTCGTGTAAAATGAGTACAGCAACCATTAAAGTGTAAAAACAGTGTGCTGCTCTTTATATAGTGGGTGTCATCTCCTTGTTATATTTTTAATTTAGCTTTCTTTACTGAATAAATGGGGGATTTGGGGTTTTTTTCTTTCATCATCAGATGGAGACAGATTCCAGATTCCACTCGCTATATCGTAACATTTGCTGTACCAATTTATCAAACTTTTTATCTAAGGCAAAGAAAACAAGCAAATGTGTTTCCAGAAACAGCTCCCTGTGCTGCACGTCATCATGGGTCTGCTCTCCTGAGCTCTCAGAGTTCAGTGGGGCAGGCAGCAGGCAGCAGACAGAGTACAGACCGCGCAGGATGGATGTGGGCGTTTGTGGCTGCAGAGCTGAAGCACTTCAGCTAAACATAGGCTGATTGGATAGTGGAAAGAAGTGGTGAAGTGTTTAATCAGAGCAGATGAATGTGGATGTTATGGGGAGGCCTGGGTCACCAGATGACTGAATAGGTTTAGCCCAGCAGATGGTTTGTGTGACTTACTGCGTCTGAGTATTTATGAAGGTACATTTGTGCCTACCAGTGAACTCCGGGGCTGAATAAGCATCTCTGTGGAGCTGTGACCGATGCCGTTGGGGATGCCAGCCGTTCGGTACATGGTGCCGACCACGCGCTTCTTCCTGGCCTCCTTGGCTGCCTTCATCAGCTCCACCGTCACTCCGAGTTCAGCGAAGCTCTGAACCCCTGCGCTGGCTGGAGCGCCCTCCTCCCATAGCTGAAAATGACGATTATGGCTGACCGCTAAAGAGAGAAAAGAAATTCAAGAAAGAGGAGATGACAGGAGTAAGATGCTTATTCACTGGAATGCATATCAATGTCAGCGAAGCACCACAGAGCCTCAGCCAGACAATGAGATCATTTCCACCAGTGGAGCCTGCATGTATTTCAATGGCTCTCTCCTCCTTCCTGCACTTAAGCATTTAATTCTAAAGGAATTGCCCACATGCATGTCTTTGGCAATATTGCAAGGTTACAGTTACGTCTTTTCTCCATCTATCACTGAAGAAACCACAACACCGCTGCCAAGGAGGTAGGTCAGGAACTCGGATTGGCAGCCAGATGGTGGAGAAAATAATTATTTCAGAACTGTTACTGGTACTTTTTCTGATATGTCGGGTCAGTGAGCATTTGCCTCACATTCTTATGTTTTGTTGTGGCTATCTATGAAATCGGTTTGAATAGAGACACTGATTTAGGCTGAACTGTTTGTACCACAGCTTCTGGAGCTACGTTGTTGAATCCCACAGAGCTACTGGCCTGGGCCGGTGGTTTTAAGGGCAAAGTAAGGTTAGCCAGAAATACGTTGACAAATGCTCTGATGGTTCTGCCTTACCTCACTTTTCAGACCTGCGTACAGGCGCACGCACGCACGCCAACACATTTAAGTTAAAACGCCGAGCCACACACGCATGATCTGCCCAGCACACTTCACACACTATCTTGTTTCTTTCCAAACGGCGATTACTTCATGCTTAATTACATTACCATCCTAACAAACTTCCCACAAGCATCACTGAAACTTGATAACCCATCACGTTTGAGCCCTATCAAGACATTAAATCCAATTTCCCTCTAATTCTCTTGTGTATTTTTTTTTTTTTTGGCTATGACAAACTCCATTCCTCCTTTATTCTGTCAGCCTTCAGACCTTCTTCAGGTTATGTTTTCTTGTGTGGTGACACATTTCATCCCCAGTCTTCTTTGTGTCCCCCTGCTGCAGACTGTGAGGCCACTGAGGTCTTTTTGTTTTTCTTTTCTTGTGACAAAGTCCAATCCACTGGTACCCTGTGCCCTGGAACATTAAAAGCCATTATGGGTGTGTCAGAATCTCTGATGCCTGTGTCTATATGGAGTAAGTAGGACATCATCCTCTGGCAGGGCAGTCGAGCACCAATGGGAGACCTGGAAACCAGGCAAAGCCGCAGCCACCACACAGCAGTTCAAGACGCCACACACACAGATGTGCAGACATCTGCCATCCATCCATCCATCCACAATGGTTTTTTAAAAAAAGAGGGAGAATATAAGGTTGTATTTGGTTCTGCTTCTCCTCCTCCTCCTGGCTCTGAGGTGAGTGGTCTGACCCCACCACACCCCAACTATCATCACCCACCTTCAGCAGCCCCAAACTCACCACTCCAGTCTTTACCGCCAACACTGTGGTAAACCAGCAGAAATGTGGGAAGGAGAGTAGGACTGACTCGAAGAAATAGAGAAATATTAAAGATACGGCTGAAGAGAAGTTAGAGAAACAATGAGAAATGCTACCATCTGGGAGCGTTTAGGTTGTTTTTCTTGTTGCTCTCGACTTCTTGCTGTTTTGCTCATTAACATCTCCAACCTCTCTTTGTATGCAGTTGTGCATGAAGCTCCTTGATGAGGAACAAAAAATAAATAAATAAGCTGCCTTTGGGTGAAGCAGAAGTTGCTTCAGTATGACTGCTCACCCAAAATGTCCTTTAATCTCACTGTGATTGTGATTTGTGCATTTTGATTGGCTCACCTGCTACACAAAAGCTTTACATCACTAAACCGTTAACTGCTGAAGGTAAAAGAAGAAAAATACTGTGACTCTTTGCTGCTGTTGCGAATCTGAAGTAATAGTCCACATGCATTGGACTATCAGGTGTCACAGTAAAAATTTCCATTTAACATGGATGATTTTCCAATAACCCATGTTTCCACCCCCAGGGGTCTTTCTTACCTATGAGTTTGGACCACTGTGCAGGGGGTCGGAACAGTGGATACTGCTTTGGGAAAGCCTGAGGGCTCCAGTGACCAGTAAAGACCAGGATGTAGGAAGCAGGACTCTTGGCTGTGCATTCTGTCCCAATGAGCGGTCGCAAAGGCCCAGCAAATGTGAAGCAAAGCTTCACAAGTACAAGGAGGAGCTGCTGCAGCCAGCCACAGGTCAGGTGCTCTGATGACATCATCTGCAAGAAATGGAGAAATGAAAAATAGCCGTTAAAGTCTTTCTCCCTGCTCTCTGCACAATCATTGTAAAAAGAAATAAATAAATCACTGTTCCTACCACTGTGGCAAATCTCATGAAGAAAAAGCTGCTGAACAAGTCTGCCATAAACTCTGTGACATATAATCTTTGTACGTGAGCAAGTAAATGAAAAGATCGCAAGACGAACATTTAGGAAACCAAACCCAGACAATCCCGGAAAATCAGTATGAGTGGGGAAATTCCATATCCCAGCCTTCATATCAAAACACAGTCTTTTTATCAAAGACCAAAGCCCTCCCTGACCCTTAGGCTTCCTATTAAAGAAACTCTCCCATTTCTTTGGCCTGGCCAAGAGTCTTCTGACAAAAAGCCAGTTTCTGGCTACAGGGGAAACATCACGTTCACTGTAATGTCTGCTGTAGACACCGCCTTTAAATAAAACAACATCTCTGAGGATGGATACAAATTTCTGTCTGCTCTACTGATCTCACCGACTGACCATCCGCTGACCACCAGCTGCTGACTCAGACTCACACTCTATTAAGAGGCAGAGGGGTGATGGGGGCACTGCATGACAGTTGCTCAAAATGCATTTCAGCTCCATAGGCCACAGTGTAGAAAGTAACAAACCCCCCATTTTTTTTCACTCTTTGTGATTTTTACATTCATGATAACAATATTAATGGGAAAGCCACAGAAATTCTGGTGAAAATACTTTTAGTTGAATTTATTTTTAACTTTATTGTGGGTTGAGTTTTTTTTGGGGGGGGCAAATTAACTCAAATTATGAGTCTAGGGTTGTGGAGAGATAATTTGTTATGTCTAACAAAGTAGCCAACAAAGTGGTCACTATATCCCTCTATCCTTCTTCTCAATTTTCTGTTTTATGACTGGTAGTCACTCACATTAATAGCAATAACATTATTCACTCTGTCAGGTCGTGTCTGGCATCAGCCAGGTAGTTACTGTCATTGGACAAGCAGAAGAAAATGGATGTAATGGAAGGATGTGTATTATTAACTCTCCCCAACACAACTACCTCTGTGTTGCATACTGAGGGTAAACCAGTTGTGTTGTTTTTACTTTGTTTCTTAAGATTATTACAAAAGCTCACAGGAAAACGGCAGCTCGACTGTGCAACCAAACTAACTATAACAACCAGATAAACTGCTGGAACAGTTGTTCATTAGCACATGTACTGAATCGGCCAATCACACGGCAAGAATTCAGTGAATTTACACATAAAATAGAAAGGCAAAATTAAAAATAATTTTAATAACTACTTGGTACAACCAAGGTATGCAGAAGAGTAACTCGGAACCTTGAAGCAGAAAGGCTACAGCAGCAGAAGACCACACTGGGTGCCGATTCTGTCAACTAACAACAGGAAGTTGAGGATAAAATTCATAGAGCTCACCAATACTGGACAACAGGAAATTGGAAAAATGCTGCCTGGTCTGATGAGGCCCAATTTCTGCCGCAACTTTTGAATGGTAGAGTCAGAATTTGGTGTAAATAACATGAAAGCATGGAACCATCCTGCTCTGTATCAACGGTTCAGGCTGTGGCCGGCACACTTTGGGCTCCTTCATACCAGCTGAGCATTGTTGTTGATCATGTCCATCTGGCTGCTTCCAGCAAGATAAAACAAACCATGTCACAAAGCTCAAATCATCTCCAACTGGTTTCTTGAACATGACAATGAGCCCACTGTACTAAAATGGCCTCCACAGTCACCAGTTCTCAATCCAACAGACAACTGTGGGATGTGGTGCAACAGTAGATGTGCAGCTGACAAATCTGCAGTAACTCTTTGATGCTGTTGTGTCAACATGGATCAAAATCTCTGAGGAATGTTTCCAGCACCTTGTTGTATCTATGCCATGAAGAATTAAAGCAGTTCTGGAGGCAAAACAGGGTCCAACCAGGTACTAGCAAGTAATGAAGTGGCCAGTACACAAAAGGAACGACACACAGGTGCAGCGCATTAAAAAGTTGAGCAGTTGCAAAGGTGGGAAACACACAAGGGCAGGAAGTGGAGGATTAAGAAGCGGATTCTCACATGGAAGAGGACAGCATTTGTGTTTGCTGCCAGCTTTCAAAGGTAGCTGCAATGACAGAGTTTTGAGGAACTGGCATAGCCTTACTGTTGAAACTTTTCATGGCAAAAGAAAGAGTCCCACTGTCAGAAGAGTTAAAGATGATGAACAGGAAGAGTGGCAGGAAAATCAATAGTTGGATTCAGAAGGGAATTCACAGCCTCAGGACCCAAGAGGATTCAAAAGCAACTTTCAGCTGGCATTATTTCTCCTAAATGAAAGAATAACCCTGCAGTACTGTGTGTCATAGTCTGCACGTACCAATTTACGTCTAAATTTGCTCCAGACCTGGCTTTTCAATGCTGATTCAAAATGTGATCTTACAATTATTCCCAAATACTGTCCTAATCCAAACTGGCACCTAGATTAGATGGCACAAAAATCATCAACATGCTTCACTGAGGCAAGCATTTCGAGGGAAAATACACCGCACAAAAGTGATGTCATCTCACTTATTGTGTTTTATTTGCAGATCTTTTCGCTCCAACTCCAGTGTGTAACTTCGCAGCAGATCTTTTTTTTCCATGTGTGTGTTACAGAAAGGGAGAGTGGCATTTGTATGAGTTACTATAGTATAACTAAAACTCCAAGCAGCTGCAGAATGCAGACAGTTAAATTTGGGCAAGTCAAAAACGCACACATGTGCATGCAACCACACAAACTTATACACACACACACACACACACACACAACACTCATGTCCTGCTGCACATTGTCACTGAAGTCTATTTCCAGGGGTCAGATAGTATTACTCTGCCAATATAGCTGCAAAACTCCAACTCTGACACTTTTCTGACTGCGTCCTTGCTGCGTGTTTTATCCATTCCCCGTCTCCATTAAATGTATAATAACCGCTACACTGTTTAACAGCCAGCTGTAAAAAAAAAATACCCCACATATGGTGACACGCAGAGGTCCAGCTTTGATCGTGCTGCTCAGTCATCAGATCACCTCACTGGCTGCTGCAACTTGGCTGGAGGCAGATGAAGCTTCAGGATGAGAAGCATGGGTCTACTTCCAGAGAGTAACTTCAGCTTCTTAACTTATCTTTGTAACTGAAGCTTGTGTGTGGAAATTCATGACCTGGACCCTGCGGGCTTTTAACATCAGCATGTGAACTTGCTTACTGTGACTGTCCTGTCTGCTCTCTCCACTACGTTTAGTAAAGAAAAGGAGGTCAACGCTGTCACAGGGTGCTGCAAACACTTACTTAAACATAAAGATTTTTTTTTTTGGCCTGAATATGATCTTTTATTCTGAAATTATTTGTTTCTGATCAGCTCTGACCTGTTCTACAGTGAGACTGGTTTATTTGACCCTCTTACGCTCCTTTTGAATTCATCCCATTGACCCCACAACACACTAAAGAGACATTTCTTGAATTCCCACACGGATACGCTGAGCTTTATCGGTCAGCACACAGACACACAACCAGCCGATGTCTGCTGCTGCTGCTGCTACAACACATGCAGGGATAATAGCTTCTTTTTTTTTTAATGCACATAAAAGACACAAAAACTGTCAAACACGCAGTTACATGCACGCACACAATACAGATGTACGCTCACCGGTCGGCACAGACAGACAAACACAGCAGTTTTTCTGTCAGGCACGAGACACAATAAAACCAGGGGATGTGGCGCAGAGCCAAACTTTAGCGGCTGCCGCCCTCTGGGCACCTTTACTGTGCAATAAAAGTGGCCTCACGCAGAGATAATACACATATTCACCTCAGCTCATATGCAAAGGCATTCGTTATGAACACAAAAGCACAGATTTGTTCATGCAGCAAGAGGTAAGTTTGTTTTTAACAAGGAAATGGAAAGGGGATAATTTGCTTTCGCGGCCAAGATTTTTCATGAAAATCTTTTACGGGGCAACGGTGGGTTTAGGAGTTTGTGCTGAGAAGGGAGACGCATCAGTCTGTCTTGAATTAGCCTACTTCTACGCTGCTGGTCCAACCATTTCATTCATTCGTGCCTAACAAAGACAAAACGCAGAGAGACGTGCATCACATCGACAGGAGGTCCGAAACTTTCACTGCTTCTCGTGCAGCTGGAGGGGAAATTATGACAGCTGGGACAAAAGAAAAGTGAGGAGGCACTGCCCGAGTTTGGCTTTCTTGAAGATGGAGATGACAAAATGGACTCATATATTAAAAAAAGAAGAAGAACTAAAAATCAGCTGTGAAACTGTCAGTTTGGCAACAACAGGAAAAAAATAAACATCTAGTTGAATCATTCCTGCAAGGGAAAAGTTCAGTGATGGGAAATAGATTCATCTCTTTATTTATTTGAATAGTTCAATCACTGCCACTTAACACTAATCCGCTACATGTCAGAGGGAATCGTGTAATTATTAGATACTTTACTAGTTAGTAGCAAGATCACAAATTACAGTTTTACATACAATCACCCTACAGTCTTAGCTTTTTCTTAATGCGTGCAGTATAACGTAACATCCCAAAAGCTGAACTCCACAGAATTAAATACTTTCAATTGAAATTTGATGCATTATATGATTGTATTACATCATATTTCAGTGGCAATAATGATAAGGCTTAAATTATACATTTACTTAAGCAAGATTTTGCATTGAAGTGGGTATTTAGGTTAAACTCACCCTGGCTTTCTGTGCAGAGAATGAATGAAGTCGTGCTCAGTGTGTGTTCCCTACCTGTGCTGGATTATCAGTGACAGAGAGAAGCTGCAGCAGACTCACCGAGAGGGTACAGCTCCACTTGCTCCCTATTGTAACCGGTTTTCTGGTGCAGCCTTATCAACCTCTATCCCTCGGCTGCCCGTCTTTATCTCTTTCCAAATTTCTCTCCTCCTCCCTTCTCCGTATCTCCTCTCATTACCCTCCTCTTTCTCTCTTCCTTTCTCCTGCCTTTCTCCTCCCCCTCCTCGTTTTTTTTTTCTTTTCCTCCCCCACCTCTCCTTGTATGGAAAGGCAGTTAACAGCCTCACTCCTCTCCCCTCTTTTCTCCCTCTTAGCCTCTCTCTCTATTCTTTCAGTGGCTGTGTAAATTCAACAGGCACATTGCTGACAAGGTAATCAACACCACCTTGGCCTCTCTCTCTTTCGCCATACCCCGTTCAGCTCTATGTATTATCTTGCCCCCGTTTTTCAGCTCAAGCTGTCAGACTT
>VVHJ01064430.1:57127-82292 GCA_015107715.1 Tylochromis polylepis
TTTTATTATTTTTTAAAAAAAAAAAATAATAAAATAAAAAAAAAATTATTTTTTTTTTTTTTTTTTTTTTTTTTTTTTTTTTTTTTTTTTTTTTTTTTTTTTTTTTTTTTTTTTTTTTTTAATCTTACACACAGCAACATGATAGCTACCGTTAAACAGCTCACATTTAATTCAGTCAGCCGAATACAAAAGTAGTCTACTCGAGTATCAGAAGTAGCACTGAACAACAATCGGTCTCATTCAGTTACTGGCATTTAGTGTGTCATGTAATAGAAACATTCTGTCAACCCCTGACTATAAAGTTCTTTGATAAGGATATGTAAGGCTATCAAGATGCAAACCAATGGCTTATGCTAATTAAGACTTGTCTTAATATCAAATATTAGTCAAAAATCTGTGCGCATTAAATCTTGCTTATTCGCTCATGCACATTTCCTTAAGGAGTGCTTCAACAGGCCGGCACTAACAATATCTGTGCAATGTTGAATAGTGAGCGAGCTCAAGTGTTATGATCACAGCAATGTCACTGGATATTAGCCTCCCACTTGGGCTTGTTGGACCTTACTTTTAAACTCTAGACAAATGTCTAGAGATGGCAGCAGGTTTCCAGCAACTGCCAGAAGAGCATGTTATATAAAAAATAAAATAAAGAAAGCCTGCAGGTGTGCTTAAGATGGTTATGAATGCAGTTATCACACTGAGAGCACCAAGGAGCCATCAGTTTTCTTCTATGAGGCTCAGATCCAATTCTGTACAGTCTCTCTCAAAAACAATCTTTTGTCCTCCATCTGCAGGCCTCCTTTCGTCTTCCTCCTCCTCGCTTTCACTGAGCGGCCCGATGCTGGCTCGTCCCAGGAACTCAGCCGGAGAGAAAGTCGAGTGTCGTTCCACCTGCGAGGTCACTGGAACCAAACTGTTACCTAGTCCACATGCAAGGCTCTCACGATTACCAATCTAAGCAAGAAAAACATGTGCATCATGATCATCATGTCACCATTTTTATAGGTAAAAAAAAATAAATATCTTGCATCAAATAATAAGTGAACAAGATAAAGTGGTAAAACATAAGTGATGAAATAAAAGCAAAACGAACACAAAAAACGATCACAACAGGTCTCAAAGAAAAGGCTACATTTAAGGAAAGTAGTGAACTTGACTGCTCACCAATACTATTAGCCTTGGTCACAGAGTTATTGTCACACTGATGGACCACCTTCCTTGCTCACCTGTGTCATCTTGCTGAAGTCGAGGACTGGCCTTGGGTAGGGCAGAACATCGGGGTCATGGCGCCTCTTTAAGCGAGGTTTGCGCATGTCACAGGGCTGCGAGTGGCATCGTGGCAAAGCAGGGTGGAGGTCACGCCTAGATGAAGATGGTGTGCTGCAGGCTGAAGTGGGAGACGGAGACAGGGCTGGGTGCTCCAAGTCAGAACGGCCATATCTCAGAGCTGAACCTGGACAGGGTTGGGGGGGCAAGGGCACCGTAGGGGATTTCTGAATGTGTACAGGGGAGAGAGAGAAGCGACGCTGCAGCACAGAGTGAGAGGTCAGTGGGGCCGGTGAAGAAGAGCATGAAGAAGGAGGAGCAAAGGATGCAGAACACGCTCCTTTCAGTGTATCGCAGGGGTCCCATGGGAAGCCCCATGATATTGGGGAGTCAGACGACAGTGCTAAGCTAAAGAACGTAGGACTAGCAGATGAGTGTATGGAGGAAGAGGGGAAGGAGGAACTAGGACCACAAAGTGGCAAAGAGCTAGCTCCAGAGCCTGAACTAGATGCTCCTCCACTGTGACAACTACGTTTCACCGGGGTCCACACCCTAGATGCGCTAGGATGCCAGGTGGAGCGGCACTGAGATAGATCCTCTGGAACGGAGAGGGACCGGCAGTGGCGTTTTGGAGGTGGTGGAGGTGAACTTTGGAAAGCCTTGAAGGGACGTTCTGGTCCCTGGAGTGATTCTCCAGAGTGAGAAGTAGGCCATAGTGAATCAAGTCCACAGGAGTCATCCAAAACACTGGCAATAGATGATGGATGTGTAGCTGAGGTGTAGCTCTCTGAAAACACCAAAAAGATGAACATGAGGAAAATTTCCCCACTCATCACAAATGTTACTCTTAATTCACCAAACTTGCCTTGTGTCGTTTTATGAGCACTCCACGAGACAGTGGGACTGGAGCCCACTGTAGGTAATGACTGTAACAAACAGAATTACTTGTTTTCAAAACCAGAAGTGAGAAAACCAAGTCAATGAAACAAAATCAGTTTGAAGGACAAGACTTTGTTCCATCTAAAGCATCCAACTCACCACATTCACACTGAATGAGAAGGCCTTGTGATAGGGTTCTTCTAAACTCTGCTTACGAAGTTGCTCTGTTATAAGAGTCACCATATTTGTAGCTATGATCCAGGGAGAGACATGGAGATGAGGAGATTTACCGAGGGCAGTGAAAGTGTCATTAGTCAGAGTTCTGGCGTGGTTTGTGGCGTCCCCTCTACACCTCAACCAGCCAGACTGACCAGCTTCCTCACTATGCCACCATCATCTTTATGCAACCTAGAGAAGCAGGCGAGAATAGATTGAAATAAATTAAATAATTGGTTAAACAAACTGCAGAGAAATCAAACTAGTTTAGTCACTGTGGGACAGAGGGTACTTTCTAATGGGGAGTTTTCTTCCCATTATGAGCCATAACTGTTTGGGAAAGCCCACAGCAAGAGGAACAGAAAAGCTGCACACCAAACACTGACCACAGATCTATGCGAACCAAGCTAGGATTTATATGTTGCTCTTTCATTCATGCAGAAGCAGAAGTTTATGCTCACAAAGGCAAGAAGCACACATGGACATGAGGTGACCCTGAACAAAGCAGCACATCACATTTAATCAAATTAAGTTAATATTTTCATCCCAAATGGGACTCCAAAGAAATTTATATTTCAAAGGAGACGCAGACTACAACTCAAGTGAAAACTTTTGCAGCAATACAAAGGCAGTCAAGTCAGTAGGGTCCAATAAACTGAAATGACAAGAGTTGTGAGTAGTAAAGAATGGAAGGGGGAGGGAAAGACTAAAAGGGAAAGGATGGAGGGGGAAGTGTGTGAAAAATGAATGGGACAGGGGCTGGAAGCAAACCACAGTATCTTTGTAAAGGGGACAAAAGAATAGTGACCAGGTCTCAAGGACTTACTTGAGGCCAAACCAAACACACAGTCCTGAACTACTCCACTTGTAATCAAAAACTTTGTGCAATCAGTAACTAATGTATTTTAAAGTTTTTGATTACATCTGAAGATTAACCTGCAGTAACCCATATATGGAATCTCAGGAAGCCTATTACTCAATGCTGTACATCTCAAATTGAAACTAAAAGACACAGAATGACCACTGCATTAAATGTAACGTGGCCCATTAGCCTTTGGACTTCTGTTTAAAAGAATGTGTAAAGCACATGTAGGGTGAAAAAAAATCCCAAATATTAATCTATCAACTTTGAGGCCCTTTGATGGCATTTATATTCCAGCTCACTTAAGAGCCTTTCGTTCAATCACTGCTGAGAGTCAAGATGTGGCCTCCAGGGCCTTCCTCCTCCTTGTGGCAAACAGTGTATTTGCTAGCCTAGTTCCATATGCCACAAAACATGCTATTTAAGGGGCACAAGATCAATCTTTTCCTGTGGCAGCAGCCACTGTCATGTCTTGAACACAATCAAGAGCTGTCAAGTAACTAGTATAAAACTTTAGCATCACTTTTCAGTGTGACTAGCAAACACCCATTTGATCAGCATAAGAATAAAACTATAGGATGTTGTCAAAACGACAAGAAACCTCTAGCAAAGCCACCTTGATAAAACTGCTTTGACTTAAGGATACTGCATTAAAAAACTAAACTAAAAAATACAAAAAACATGCAAAACAAGCAAGTTTAACACAGTGTTGCGCAGCTTATCTCGACTCAAAAACCACGTTTCTGCCTATCAGCTAAAATTCATAAACTGCAATCCAGCTGTTGTTCGCTACAATGTAAGACATTAAAATAATGCTAAACTTACAGGATCAGTCGGATGCCGATTATAGCTGGTGAGCAAGGTGGTATGTGGTAAGCTAGCTCAGGAACACGATGCAGCCAGTGAAGCACCAAGTTGTCAGCTAGCTCATAGGATAAATGCACTAAAATTACTAGCGTCAGTTTATTACAATCGATCTGATTACGACCGGTTAGAGGCTTGTCATTCCAGTCGGTTATAGCTACGTTTTGTTAAGGCCAGTGTGAAAATTTGCGATCATAAATTTAACGCTAACCCGATAGTCTATGTCTAAATCAGTTGTAGCGTTAGCTTGGTCACGCAGCTTGGTTGCGAGCTAGCATGCTACAGCTGTCTTGATGCATTACCTGCATTCAGCCGTTCCTAAGCAACCAAAGCTGCGCAGCGAGTGCACCGGGTGGCGAGCAGATTAACTGAGTATTTATAGCTTTTGGACGATACCAATTGACAGGGTGGTTTTGTCACGTGCCGTTACAACTGGTGATTCAAGAGATGCTTAAATGAGGTTTAGACACACCAAAAATGTATAACGTTTTCTACTGTTTTTCAGAATTAAACTAAATTAACAGCAAAACACATTGCAATTATTTTACGAGCTTCTGTCACTTTGATCGTCCCACAGTGAGACCGTTCTGGATAAAGCGAGAGCGTAATTGCAAATCTTCCTGACTAACAATAAAGGCAAATGTATTTTATAATATAGGTCGAATGAAAAAAAAATATTAAATTTAGATACCCTACCTTATCTGTGACATAAAAAAAAGAAAAGTTAAAACTACAAAGTGTTTGAACTTAGTAGGAAGTGAACTCGTCTCTGCCACCGACGCATGCGTGTTGGGTCAGTTAGCGAAACAGTTTTGTTTTTCAGAAGTTTCTTGTTGATAGCTGTTATAGTTTATGGCATTTTCTGTATTTGGTATACGTGAAATTAAAAGAGAGAGAGATTAAGTGATCATGGCGCAAGAAAAGCTTCGGAAAGAAGAAACTCTTGCAATGAGGAATAGGCTAATCGGGTATGTAAAATGAAACTTGGTGGTGTTTTGTTGGCGCTTGCTCACAGGCTTATTGTGCTAATGACACGTACTGATTTCCTTGATTACAGCCAGTCATGTAGACTGTTTTATTCAGAAGACCCAGTGAAAATAGTAAGAGCACGAGGACAGTATCTATTTGATGAAAATGGCAAACGCTATTTGGACTGTATCAGTAACGTCCAACATGGTAAAACCATTATCGTTCACTCTGAAGTCCGTATTTTCGAACCAATTAAAAAAAATACAGTACATTACACTTCTGCCACCTAGTGGCAGGAAGTTTTGATGCCCTTACTGACATGTGGTATGTATGTATGTTTTCTAAAGTGGGTCATTGTCACCCCGCCATCACAAAGGCTGCAGCAGCTCAAATGGACGTCCTGAACACAAATTCAAGATTCCTGCATGACAACATAGTCCTGTATGCTGACCGCCTGGCTGCCACCTTGCCCCAGAAACTGTGTGTCTTCTACTTTGTTAACTCTGGGTGAGTATTCTGTTGCACACGCTCATACTCCTAAAGAAAACATTCTCCAAAGTACAGTTACATCTTTTTTTTCCTGATAGTTCAGAGGCCAACGATCTTGCCCTACGCTTGGCACGGCAGTACACCCAACATGAAGATGTCATGGTTCTTGACCAGTAAGTATTCTGCTCCACTCCAACCCTTTCAACCCTGCAATTACACTTGCTTTTCAGTTACAACGAGCTCTCCTTCTACACTAGCGCATACCATGGGCATCTAATGTCTCTCATTGACATTAGCCCTTACAAGTTCCGGAAACTGGCGGGACAGAAAGAATGGGTTCACGTGGTGTGTAAATTTAGAAACCTACCATCATAAAAACTGTTAACCAACACTGGACTCCTGCTTATCTCAAAGAACATGTTCTTTCATCCTCCCAGGCACCTCTACCAGACACCTACAGAGGTATATACAGAGAAGATCACCCCAACCCAGGCCAAGCCTATGCCGATACAGTAAAAGACCTTATTGAGGATGTGCACAAAAAAGGCCGTAAGGTACACAATAACCCAGTTCCATGCAGGCTCAATAAAATCTCTACTACACACGCTCAGAACAGTGCTAAAAATAAGCACATTACATTTATAGCAAATATTTATGATCTTTTTTCTTTAGATCTCAGCCTTCTTTGTTGAATCGCTGCCTAGTGTTGGTGGACAAATAATCTTGCCCCAAGGATACGTTCCTAAAGTTGCAGAGTGAGTGATTCTTCAGTTATCTGGTTGTTTTTGCTCAGCTGGTTGTACAACAAAGACAGTGTGGTGCCTCCTCCTCGTATTCTCCACAGATATGTGCGCTCAGCTGGTGGGGTGTTTGTGGCAGATGAAGTGCAGACAGGTTTTGGGCGTGTGGGACATCATTTTTGGGCTTTTCAGCTTCAGGGAGACGATTTCTGCCCAGACATAGTGACCATGGGCAAACCGATGGGCAATGGGCATCCACTGGCATGCGTAGCAACCACTGCAGAGATAGCTGGAGCTTTTACAGCAAACGGAGTGGAGTACTTCAATACGGTGACTATACAGAAACCTTGATGTAGCATGAATTAATGCCCGATCTCAAGACACAACCAGGTATTTGATAATAATAGGTATTTGACCATTTTATCATTAATATTAAAATGACATAAAAAGAGAAGAGTCTTTTTAAGATAAACATTTCACTCACAGTTCCTGTGTTACTTTTAAATATAATGCTTCAATGCATATTCTCAAGATAAATCGCTTATTTTACTCTCCAACTTCATGCAGTTCGGCGGGACTCCAGTGTCATGTGCAATTGGCCTAGCAGTCCTTGATGTGATCGTAGAAGAGGACTTGAGAGGAAATGCTGTAAGGGTCGGAGCCCACCTTAAAGATTTGCTCACAAAACTAAAAGCACGACATGAAATAATTGGAGATGTCAGGTAAGGATGCTATAACTAATCCAGGCAGGCTTGAAGCTGTTTAAGTTCTAAATGTTTTGTCGGCGGTGTTCCGCAGTTCATAGCACTTAAAAAATAACGAATTAAGCTGCCGTATAATGAAGTTCAGTGACTATACTAATTAAAGCTCGCCTACAGACATGTCCATGGTTACAGTGCCTTGTTGACGTCTCGCTCGCCAGTTTTATTTGTGACTCTGGTGATTTGAGCTTAGTTAATCTAGATGTGCAATTATTTAAATGTATAAAAATTGCCCTCCATACCCTATTATACATATATTTGGTAGCGTTTACCCTTTGCGGTATAAAAAGCTACATATAAGTGGCAAAAATGCTGGATTTTCAGACACGCACTGCAAACCGCTGTCCCGGTACGTGAATACTTAATATGTAAATGTATGTGACAGGTATGATAATTCTTTTATAATTCCAGTAAAAGGCAATGTCTTTATTTCTGTAGAGGTGCTGGACTATTTTTGGGAATTGAGCTAGTGACTGACAGAGAGAAGAAGACTCCTGCCACAGAAGCTGCAGCGCATGTGGTTAAGAGGTGAGGGACTGTAGTGCAACATACAAATGATCAGTTACAGTTTTTACATTTTATATTAAAAAAGAAAGCATACTCCCCAGTGCTGTGCATTCAGAATGTGCTATTCTGTGATTGAAGTCTGTCCTTTTTTCTAAAAGGCTGAAGGAGGAGGATCAAATATGTGTCAGTACTGATGGCCCATGGGAGAACGTTTTGAAGTTTAAGCCTCCCATGTGCTTCAGCATGGAGAATGCAGAACTGGTGGTGCAATGTATTGATCGCATCCTTACAGGTTAGCTACACTAGCCTTACCGTTGTAAACAAGGTTATAAGCATGCTGTCTACTCAGTCCATAAAAACCTCAACACCAAAAGATAACTATTTCATTTTTTTCACAGACATGAAAGCCAGTGACCTCAAACTGGAAAAGGAAGACATCTAAGGTTTGTCAAACCTGTAGAAAACATTTTAATTGCATCAGACAGAGTCAGGTGGTCACATTCATAATATTTAGAGGTAGAGATTAAAATCTGTTCTTGAGGCTCCAGTAGATCAAACAGCTTCACTTGACAGAATATGTTGCTTCTTCCACTCAACACAGACTACTGTGGGGGTTTACTTTAGAGAAGTTGGACTTCTATCTCGAAATTAATAATTCAGGGAATATCAAAGCGGTGACAGTGAATTTTAAATAATGGTACTGCTGAATCAGTGGTGTCATCGGTTTCAAACTATGCACATTTAAAGTGAAATATCAATGCAAATGTTTTGGTCATTCTCATTTTTGACAGATCACACCAGTCACCTCTCTGATGAGACCCCACAGACTGGAGGTAAACACTACAAGCCACAACATATCATCGGCACCTGGGAAACGTAGTCTACCAGAAGATGACACTTTGAAATTCCACACTTTATATATAAAATAAATAAATTTCAAAAAATAAAAAGCAACAAATAAACTTTTTTTTTTTTTTAAACTGTAATCCTGGTTCTTGTATTCTTTTTCTGTTGACAGTAGTTCACATAATTAGCTGTGGCTTAACACCGATTGGCAACATGTTCTTAATACACAGCATGGTAGAGTTAAGCACTTACCAGACAACTAACTCCCGGACACATTCACAAAAAATGCTCAAGTATTGCAGTTCAACATCTAGTGGGGTGGGTATTACACTCAGCAAGTTATCCTGCAGGTAGTGAAGCCCTCTCCCACAGCTTCCCGTGGAGATGTTAACATTACTTGAGACAAAACAAGCAAGCCAGTTAACAGTACAAAACATTTAACGTTAACTTTACAAATAATAACAAAAAGATCCATGTGTAATATAAACCAAAAGTTTATTTCTACTAATTTGCCGAAGACACTAGAGGAATGAATTTCCAGTGAGAGAGGGAATACCCTCTTACATTTAACAGGCTTGCGTTCAGTTGAGTAACACTAGTAAAGCCACTTAAAATTGCAGACATGATGGGGGAAGAATCTCCTTAAAAGCCAAAAAAAACAAAAACAAAAACAAATTGCTGGTTGTCTTTGTCTACAAGGCCTTCTGCAAATTTTTATTTGACACTCTTACAAAGAACCCTTTGATTAGTTTAAATCCCTTTTTTTTGTTTTTTTTAAACCTCACCCCACATCTGAAGCCATGCAACTCACATCCAACACTCAGCATGGGAGAATATAACAAAATCTATAAACACCAAAACAAAAGGAGAAAAACAAAAACAAAAAACAAAAAAAACAAACAAAAAAAAGAGCTAAGTTGTTTTATTCACGAGCTTCACAAGCTCTTGCTCATCTGTAAATCCAGTAGACATGTAAAAATACAACCATACAATACATTAGATTCAAAAAGGTACCAAAAAGTACAGTAAAAATAACACTTCCATCACTGGAAATGTAAATGGACACAAAAACAATATAAAATAAAAAGTGGAAAAGTGACATTTGCTTCCCCAGTTCCTCACTTGATCTGTACAAATGGAGCATGAGTCCAAATTTTCTGCCAACTCCAAAGGAAAAGCCAGAGCCCATGTTCGCTGTGGTCAGACCATGGATCTCTTTTTCTTATTTACTTTAGACCTTGAGAGAAAAACACGGTGCTTAACGTTACTGAGAATAAACCAAATGCGGCATGCAGTTACACAAAGACAGACAGGTGCATGAATGAGTTTGACTGGTCAGTGATGGACAGACACACTTTTTGGACGGGGGCAGGGGCTGGGAAGGGAGGGGGACACGACCTCTAGCTGTTACACCTAGCACTTTGGTGAAAGGTGAAACAGTCCTTTTTTTTTTTCCTGCTTTCAACCACCACAAACTCGACGCGTACTGATCAAGCAGTCGCCGTACAGGTGCATCTAAAGATGGCCAACGGGTGGAATGAATCCATCTCTAATGATCACAGACCCCACAAGGCGGCCTACCCTAACCCCACCACAATGCTGGAATGGACTTAGAGTAGATGGAGATCTCTGGGGTCAGAAGGCACTAATGGTTACAGCTATGTTCTCATACTACCACGGATGATGCAGAAATGCATACCTGCACTATGTGTGATCAGTATGGCTTGTAGCTACTCTGGTGGCCTCCACGTCTTGGAGTTTTCCCATAGCTTGTATTGCCCTGGTCTGGAGGACAAGAGAAAAAGGGACTGAGTTCTTCTGTACAAAAAGGAGGACCAAGAAAATAAAGTTTCTCTCATTCTGTTTCTTTCCCCTGGGGCCACTTATCGCTTACTGTAATCGTAGCCACCCCCATAGCCGTAATAACCAGCAGAGTAGTCATAGCCACCATAGCCACCATATCCGTAGCCTTGCTGTCCATAACCATAGCCCTGGTTGTATCCCTGGTTCCAGTAATTGTTGTAGCCTTGATTCCAGTTCTGGCCCTGGCCTAGAAATAACAAGTAAAAAGCTTTAGTCACAAGTCTCCAGAAATACATTTTAGCCCATGATTGAAATCAAGAGTGTTCTGTAGTAAACACGGATTTGGTGCTTACCTCCACGTCCTCGCCCACGTCCGCCGTATCCACGGGCACCATACTGCTGCTGCAGGTAGACCTCTTTGGGCTGGGCAATTTTAATTTCACACTGCAATGTCGCACAAAGATGATCATGTTAAAGGTTTGCAAAAATTACAAATCTGGCCAACTCAATTTCAACCTGTAAGCTTGCTGTGCCATTACCTTGCTACCACCGACATTGTGGTACTTCTTCTCCATGACTTTCTTCACGGGAGCTTCTTCTTTGTATGTAATGAATACGAATCCCCTCCTCTTCTCTGTCTTTGGGTCCTGTGGAAGCTCTATGGTCTCAATCTACAAACAGAAATCAGAATTTTGTAGCAGCCACCTCCAATATACCCACTTAATTCCTTTAGATGCTGACAAGTGCTTCAAATGTACCTCTCCAAAGGTCCCAAAGTACTCCTCAATGACTTCCTTTGAAGTATCAGGGTTGAGTCCACCCACAAAGATTTTCTTTACTGGATCCTTCTTCATGGCCATGGCTTTCTTGGGGTCAATCTGTCTCCCATCTAGCCTGTGCTCCTTCTGTTCAAGAACCTAAAAGACAGAAGAAAAGAAAAAATGTAAAATTACCCACCTTGTGAAAATATGCCTCACTTTCCCACATAATGACTTCACTTACTTTTTCTACACTGGCTGCGTCTTTAAATAGAATGAAGCCAAAGCCTCTTGACCGGCCCGTCTGCTGGTCCATCTTGATGGTGCAGTCTGTCACCTCGCCAAATTTAGAGAAGTAGTCTTTAAGATCCTTCTTGCTTGTGTCCCAGCTGAGACCGCCAACGAACATTTTCCTGAGTACAGGAAAAGGGACACTGTTAGCAGCAGACACTACCCCCGACTCAAGCTTCACACAATAGTGGTGGTGGGCAGGATCAGGGGTGCAGATATACAGACTATCCCAAAACATCTGGTGACCCACTAATGTGGGGTGGGGGGGCAGGTAGCACATGCTGTAGCTTTTAGCCGTTAGCCATCTTACAAGGCCGGTTCAATAAAGTGAGAAATCCCCCATGGTACAGGCACAGCAGCCACTCCGTATCTGCTGCTTTTCTAAGCAAATATATGTTAGATTTAATCCTTACAGTGGCGCCCATCCCCCCTCTCCGCTCTGCACATGGCGCCAACAAAAGGCCGGTTGAACAAAGAGCCATGGCAAACCGCTAGCGCTCATTAGGGACGCCTGCTTCCAGTACAGATTCACAACGGGCCGCTTTAAACTCACCCGGCATCCTCCTCGCCCTTGCTGGCGTCGATCTGGCCTCCCTCCGTGCCGCCGTTTTGCGAATTGTCGTCCTCCTCGGGCCCTACGTCCTCTCCACAGTCATTCGCGGCGGCGCCGTCGTCGTCGTTCCCCTCCTCAGTGAGGCCGGCTCCGTTAAAGTCATCGTCGACTTCGTGGCCGTTTTCCGATGTTTCCATGTACTGTTGCTCTGACTCAGACATTTTGCACAGTTATACCTATGTCCCCCAACACAAACAAGGAAGAGTAAGGAATTAGTGATACAGTTGTGAAGGTTATATAATGTGTCATGCCGTGCATGCCTCGCCATTTCCATGGTGCCAATACGTGCTTTTCCCACCATTTTGGCCGGCGCGATCGTGTTCCCTACATTCAGAGAGCCCCGCTTATTACCGAGTGCCGGGAAATAGCCACAGAGTTACGTTCACTTACACATCACAGTAACCAAACAGTATCTTTAGCGCATTTCTGCCAGGGGCAAAGATTAGAAAAGTTGTACACATATGTATCTCGCTGATAAACCGAGCCGGGACTATGCAAGTCTAATTCGCAGTTACGTAATGCCGAGGCCGATACGTCCGCAATATTAGTCTACAGTTTTAATAACTACAAAAATTGTACCTACACGTACCCCCAAAAAAGAACTGTTCAAAAAATAAATAGATTACAAGAATAGCATTACTTACGTGACAAAAAAAACTAATCAGGCTAATGAAATACAGAAATCTACTTACTAGTCACACAACCGGAGAGCTCTCTTCAAGATGGATTCTCCCACACGACGGCAACTCGTGGTTGGTTTTCTAGAACCGGCAGGAGAAAAAAACGACATTTTTGCGCAGAAGCCCTCTGGTTGGATAACCTCTGCTGCCATTCACGGCACTGACCAATCGCATGTGAGACTGTTTTTTTTCTCGTTTTTCTACAAAAGATGTTCACTCCCCGAGAACACAGGAAGGAACTCAGAGTACCTTCAGAATGGTGTGTTCACTGCTCGGTAATTTCAGCTCCGCTTAGGGAACTTGGTCTGAAAATTACCAGTGAAGTGATGCAAGTTTTCATTATTAATGAAAAATCATAAAGTGACGTCATCAAGTTATATCCATATTCAGGGAATGCGAGGTATGGGTAAAACAGTTGAGAGAAAGTAACAACATGAACACATTGGCACAGTAAGCCATTAATAATTTCTTTTTCCTTATTGATTATTTAATCAGGAAGTAGCCCAGTACCTTTACTTAGTTTAGTTTTTTTTGCTCTCACCTGTGAAGACTGCATTTGTGAAGGAGGCTTAGAAAACACAATAGGGCCCATACTACAAAATCCAAACCATTCACCAGCAGTAAAATATTAGAATGTCAAACTGAAATTTAAAGAAAAGTAAAAAAAAATGAGCCACAGCTGTTCTTGAACAGAGTTTTAGGGACTGATGAGAGAAAGATTAACCTCCACCGAAGTGATGGAAAGCCCAATATACTGAGAAAGAAGGGATCTGCTTATCTGTGAAGTACAGTGGCGGTTGTGTCATGAGAGGTTTTCTCCCAAGTCAGTCACCAGATCTTTACCCAGCGGAACATTTCAACTCATGAAAAGAAGACTGAAAGGACAAACCCTGAAAAAGGTGCTGAAAAAGAACCCTGGAGAGACATAACTAATGAAGAAATAAGAAATCTGGTGAAGTCTATGGGTGAGTTAAGAACAAACAGAGTCACACACTGCAGAACAAAATGTCCACAGCTAGGTAACTGCAATCATCCGTTTCCAACAATCTTAGCATATAAATGTAGGAAATGGCATTGGAATTACCCTCTTACAGAATAGGCAGACCCAAATGTCAGCTAAAATATTTTCCTTTGCACAAATAAGTTATTATTTTTTACTAATAGTGAACCAATCTGAGTGGAGCAACAGAAGAACGGACTCAAAATCAAATAAAGTTACTGAGTGTTTTGTCAACAAGTAACATTCTGATCTCAGGTAGGGTCATACAGTCTACCCAGGTTATCGGATGGATTCAGTGCAACCATGTTCACTACATCAAAATGCACTCGTTTTAAACCATGTCATTTGCAGACCCTATAAAATTGTTTGTCCTGTTATTTGGGCTGCCAATATTCAGCCCCGTTGTCTACTACCTGAACGACCAGCAGTGTTACCTGCTGGGTTGGAGATGGAGTGGAAGGACTGTCTGCATTAAACAGTTGGGGCAACAAACACAACACTAAATATTTTAAACTCAAGAAACTGTATTTTTTTATTACAAATAATTCCGAATACTTTCTTTCCTCCTTCCAGGTCAGATGGTGCACTGTTTTGCATGGAGGATAAAAGAAATATTTAACATTGGCCACTTTTACCTAAAAGTAACTTTCATATCCTTCCAACAAAGTCAAGTTCACTCACAATGAGACTTCTTTAAATAACTCAAGGTAAAAAATGACATAAGATCACACTTGAGTGACTTTGAAAGTGCAGTACCAGACACACTTATTTTCCCAGCTATGGGTTAAAACCACTGCAGCTGAATGGGAAGTAGAACTAGGTTAACAATTATCAGAGGATATATGGGACATATGTTTGAAATATATACTTTGCCACAACACTGTATGTTTAATTAGTGCAAAACCTCCTGTAAAACAGTTTAAGGAGCTGCCCAAATAAAATGATTCAAAGATGTAATTACAGAGAATATTTCCAGACCTTTCATCTCAGCACGATACAGTTAGGTTCATAAGTAATCGCCACCATAGATTTAAAAAAAACAACAACCAAAAAACCCCAAAAAACCACACACACAAGATTCCACTGACAGTGCAGCTTTATTTAAGGGGGTTAATACAAGCAGTAAGAAAGTGCTTTCTTTCTTCTAGTAAGAAAGCTTAATTCAACCAAGCACTTTTTCTATGCCTAAACACTTTTGTTTGCCTTTAATGAGCAAACAACCGACTCTACCTCCTGAGCCACAGCCATTTTTGATGTATTTAGTTAAAAGTTAAGAAGTATCTATATTTGATTGATAAGAAGACTATTAACTTTCATGCATCCATCCATGCATCCATCCATTTTCCCAACCCAAATTCTGGGGCTTAGGTGAGAGGCGAAGTACACCCTAGTCAGATCACCAGTCTACTGCCGATTTATGCCAGAAAGCAAACAGATGCTTACGATTGAAAATGCGATTTATTCCATTATAGCCTTGAACAGATTCATTTCTCAGTTAAAAAGAAAGACATTAAACTCTGTGCTTGCTGCTCCTTTTTCCCCACTGTTTGCCTCTCATTGGTCTTCTTCCACAATGACTGCTTCACATATTTGAGGTTGGTCTGGGTTGTTTTTGATGAGCCAGTCTGCAAGCCAAATCTATCAGGAGCAAACATACAAGATACCAGTCCACATGTTCACAAAGCTCTAAACAGCTGGCTAATGAGTACTTTCTAATACTTACAATGGGGTTGAGTGGCTTGTTCATGCAGAGCTCAGTGAGCCCACGTAGCAGAACTGGGTTTATATACCTACTCAGGTATTCTTCAGTTTCTTCTCTTGAGGGTAAGGGTTCAATTATAGCTGCATAAAAAAAGCACATAGGTTAAAGAATGAAAAGCATTCAAAACACCTGCATATGCACAAGAGCTGTATCTACAGAAGATTATGTGTGGATGTGCAAATTACTTACAGTTTGGGAACATGAATTTGATCTCCTTTACAGCTGCTTGAAATGAATCGCTGCCATGGAGGGCGTTTTGTAGCTCAGAAGTGCCATATTTTGCTCTAAGGCTGAAGAAAAGTACAGCACACTTTTTTTTGTTCATCTACGTCTGAGTTTTAACAGAGCCGACCTTTACCCCGTACCTTTGATAAAAGTAATAAAAGTAAGTAATAAATTAATAATTAATTAATAAAAGTAAAAGTAAGTCAAAGGACACGGTGAACTAAAAGTCTGAGGCTGAGATCCAGAATTACAATCAAACACTGCAAGTTATATACAAGTCAAATTTTTTAAAATGCCATGAAAATAATACACATTATTACTGTTATTCACATGTCGAGTCCAAGGATGTAGCAGGTTTGCAGAGAAATATTCAAGTGCTTTTACACCAAAGTGTGAGCATGCTGCACAGTATATATTGAGCAATAATGTCGGCCTTTGATTCTATTCTATTCTATTTCAAAATCTAATCACACCCCACTTTTCATTATTCCAAGAAATGACACTGACCACTGTGGATGGGTTTCTCTGGCATTGGCACTGTTGACAGGTCCTATGATGGACTTCCAGTGGGCGATAGCGTTGTCACGTACCAGTGTCAAGGCAACGATGGGGCCAGAGCTCATGAAGGCTGTCAAGCTGGGGAAGAAATGTTTTCCATACTGCTCTGCGTAGAAATCGCTGCATTGCTCTGGACTTAGCTGCAGCTTCCGCTTCTAATGCAAGAATGAAATATTGGATATGTCAGAGAAAGCACATGGTGGTGAACACAGTCATGATTTATCTCTAACCACTTCAGATAGGTCAGATTAATTTCTGCAGACTGGTATTGTGATGCTATTTGAGACCTTCCATATCTCAATTGATGTATTAGCATTTACCATGTGCCAAAATGGTTTGTCCTGTCACATACTCTCACTAGTCACTTTATTAGGTACATCTGTTCAGCTGCTTGTAAATGCAAATATTTAATCAGCCAATCATATCCCATAATTTAATGCATTTAGGCATAGTCAAGATGATCTTCTGAAGTATAAACTGAGCATCAGAATGAGGAAGAAAGGTGATATAAGTGACTCTGAAGGTGACATGGTTGTTGGTGCCAGGGGGCTGAAGAGAGTATTTTAGAAACTGCTGATCTGCTGGGATTTTCCTACACAACCATCTCTAGAGTTTACAGAGAACGGTCTTGAAAAGATAAAATATAGAAAAAGAAAAACAGAAAATATCAGCAGTTCTCAGGGAAGTCAGAGGAAAATGGCCAGACTGCTTTGAGCAGATAGGAATGCAACATACAACCAAGATATGCAGAAGAGCATCTCTATATGCACAACACATTGAACCTTGAAGCAGATGGGCTACAACAGCAGAAGACCACACTAGGTGCCAGGGTTGGAAAAATGTTGTCTGGTCTTATAAGTCTCACTTTCTGCAGTGACAGCATGGATCCATCCTGTCTTGTATCAGTGGTTCAGGATGGTGGTGGTGTAATGTGTGGGGGATATTTTCTTGGCGCACTTTGGGTACCAGCTGTACGATCCATTTATGACCACAATATACCCATCTTCTGATGGCTGCTTCCAGCAAAATAAAGTGCAATGTCACAAAGGTAAAATCATCACAGACTGGTTTCTTGAACATGACAAGGAGTTAACTTTACTCAAATTTCCTCCACAGTCAACAGATCTCAGTCCAATAGAGCACCTTTAGTCATGTTAATATGGACTAAAATCTCTGAGGAATGTTTCCAACACCCTTGCCATGAAACATTCAGGTGGTTCTGAGGGAAAAAAGGGGGATCCAGGTTTACTAGAAATAAAGTGCCCAGTGAGTGTATTATCTACTATTGTTTGTTATTATTGTTATGGTATTGTCTTCTTCCCATCATCCCCAGGCAGTCACAGCAGATGTCTGCCCCTCCCTGAGCCTGGTTCTTCCTGTTAAAAAGGGAGTTTTTCCCTCCCACTGTTTCCAAGTGCTTGCTCAAAGGAGAACGTTTGATTGTAGGGTCTTTACTTTACAAAATAAAGCACCTTGAGGCCACTGCTGTTGAGATTTGGCGCTATAAAAATTGAATTGCATTGGATATTAACGCCCTCTAGTGGAAATCTTTTGCACTACTGATATCTGCAAAGGAAGCACATCTATTGCTTTTAAAAGGGGCATTTATATGAATGAAGATATCACACTTCTTATAATAGAAAATAGATAAAATATTTCCTCAAAAATCCTCAGCTGGATTGCCTCGTCCCTGACACAACATAGTGCATCCCACAGTTCTCATCTTGTAATTTACCAACGTAAGAAACTTTAACATACCTGCAGAATGGTGAAGCCTGACTTGAGGATAGTATTCTCTATCTCCTCAGCTTTGTCGATGGCATCTGGTTTAATAATGGCCAGTGTCCTTTCCACATAAATACGAAGAGGTGAACTTTGGTCCATCTGCTCTCGCTCGCTAGCATTAAATCAGACAAACGCTTGCAACATTTGTCTTTATGACACTAATTTACTCAATATTAATAACAGCTGGTGATGAAGACTTTGAGTTGCCTCATTTTAAAAATGCTTTTTAAAGCCAAACGGCGTTCAATTAAACCACTAACCCACCCTCTGGATGTGCGTGTGTCTCTGTTGCTAGGATACACGTATACGGCACCACATGCAGGACAATTCATCCAATGTACAAACTCGCAAATTCAGAGACTCAGTAAATATTTATTCCCCCTCCTCAAACAAGTATCAGCTTCTCTTGAATCTGTCTAGTTATATAAAATCTTGCCATATATATATATGATGTGGGGGAAAAGGATGTTTTTGTGTCATGAAGAGGGAAACTTTAGGACAGGTGGTCCAAAAGAAATATATATGTAGTTATACCTCAGTGAAGAAACGTTTTCATGGATGTCTGCACTTGCATGCCCCCTTTCTTTGTGGCAATAACTATTAATAGTGTTATTTCAGCTGCAAATCTGATAATTAGACTTGCTTTCATTTCTCACATAAATTTTGTAAACCAAAGCCATTTAAATATGGAGGACTGTCACAATGTGGTACACAGTATAATAAGGGAGCACCTTGCCACCCTGCTTGAATTACCAGGATGACAGTGAAAATACTTTAAAGCGACACTTAAACATTATTAAAGTTGCCGTTAATGCTTAACAATGTCAATTTAATATTTTTGGACTATTTGAGGCCTTTTACTGCACGTTTAAGGTTGGGCATCCTTATATACAGATCACGTCAAACCTTCATACTCTGTAGCACTGCTGCTCTGAGACCTACCGCTCGCTCTCTTAATTTGACTCCAGAAGTAGGAGCACTAGACCTGCCCCTTCAGGATATTAGAAATCTTATTCATAAAACAACAGATCTGGAGATAAATGGCTTTTATCATTCAGGGAGAATCTGTAGTATGATCTGAAAAGTAACCATCCACTAAAGATATCAGAAAAATGAGTAAAAGGTACAAGACTTACCTCTGAAATGCACAAACTTGGACTTGCATATCGTACTTGATCTCATATTATTTGATTCCTTCTCAAATCAACTACTACAATGAACTTTAAGGGATTGCACAGGTTAGCACCCTCATACCTTTCTGATCTTTTCAACTGGTACATTCCATCAAGATCATTGAGGTCTGTGGACCAAATGCTCCTAGCTGTCCCGAGGTCCAGATTAAAGCAGAGGAGATTGGGCCTTTGCTGTGACTGCTCCCAAACTGTGGCACAAACTCCCTCTTCACATCAGGACCTCCCCAACATTACACTTTCATAACCCGTTTAAAAACCCACTTTTATTCCTTGGCTTTTAAACCAGAATGAGTTCTGACTACTTTGTGTCATTTCTTAAAATGTTCTTATTTTATGCTTCTTTTCGTAAAATTTGTCAATTTTATCTCTTTTGATTATTTTAAATGTACAGCCCTTTGGTCAACAGTTGTTTTAAATGTGCTATATTAATAAATTTGACTTTAACCAACTTATATTAGAACCACCAATATCATACAATGTTCAGAGCAAGACGGGACACATTCTTTCCAAACAGTCTTTTATTTAAAGTCGCTTCAACGAGGGTTTCTTATCGAGTTCCAATGGTGACCTGCCACACTCTGATCAGGTTGTCAGTGTAGCCAGCAAACAGGGTCTGTAAAGAAATAGAGAACACAAAGTCAACGCCCATCAACCAATTTCTGCTGTTTTATAGTCTGATCATATTCAGGTAACTGTTTATAGTGCCCCTCATATTTGCAGGACTGTCACCAGTGGACATCAGAGGTAAAAGTGAATGGGAATAATCACTGGGGGTAAACACTATAAGCACCTCTTCTGATAGTCAAACATGGTTAATATGTTTTTTGGGTTTTTTTTAATTTTTTTTATTACCTGTCCATCAGCAGACCATGCCAGGGAAGTACACTGTGGGGGTTCGGCCTTGCTGTTTGTGCTGATCACTTCCTGTCTCAGCTCGTCCACGATGATCTTGCCCTCCAGATCCTACGTGAAAAGAGGAGCCAAGAGGCAGTGCAATCACTAACAGGTTATAAAAGAGTGACTGAAGTTGAGGCATCAAAATTTATTATTAAACTAACAAACGAGGTTAGAGCTCAGAAACAGCCTCTGGTTTTCATCATAGAATACAGCTGGCATGTTAGGTTACATCACTGCCCTTTACAACTTTAATTTTTAACACATACTGATACCGGAGTGTGAAGCCTTACCCAGATCTTAATGCTGGGGCCAGTGGCGGCACAGAGCCAGTAACGGTTGGGGCTGAAGCAAAGGGCGTTGATCACATCACCACTGTCCAGGGTGTAGAGGTGCTTGCCCTCATTCAGGTCCCACAGCATGGCCTGGCCGTCCTAATGTGGAAGACAGAAGACATCCTTCAGTTCAAACATCTTCGTGTGACATTTAAAGCAAACAGTCCCTTTTAAAAAAAAATCTTCAGCACAAACAATGATCTCTTTAAGGTGCAGGAATCACTCAGTAACAGCCTCTGGTGTCATCAATATTAAAACAGATGCATGTAAAGAATACATCATTGCTGAAACCTGCAGGCTTTAATTACTTCTATTAAGTGCAATAAAAATGATAAAATAAAGACATTCAGTTAAGCTCTGCCCTACCTTTCCACCAGATGCACACAGGGAGCCATCAGGAGACACAGTCACTGTGTTCAGGTAGCCAGTGTGACCAATGTGGTTGGTCTTCAGCTTGCAGTTGGCCAGGTTCCACACCTATGAGCAAGGGGCACACTATGTCAGACCTGCACTGTTATAAGCGCCATCATGCCAGCCTATCTGAGCTTTGCTCTCATAAAGAATTCTCATCACTGAGTTCAGTTAAGCCATGCGAAAAGTTTTTAAATCACTGAGCAAACTACACAACACCAAGTTTCCACAAAGTTTTTTTTTTTTTTTTTTTTTAAATTATAAGCGTTTCAAAGATACAACATACCTTAACCATCTTGTCCCAGCCGCAGGAGACGATGATGGGGTTGCTGCTGTTGGGGGAGAAGCGAACACAAGACACCCACTCAGTGTGGCCCTCATCCTGCAAAATGAAGAGCTTCATGAATTCTCAAAGCCAGATCATCAGTTATGCTGGTATTAAAAGCGTCATGTGATGCTATTCGGTTTGTGCCCTCATCAACAGTTCTCATCAACAAGATCAGGTAATACATGCAAAATCTGTAATAATCATCGAGCGGACAAACCACATAACACCAAGTTTTATCACCTGCCAGATCATTTTATCACAATCAGGCAAACAAGGTGGGGAAAATGTAGAGATCAACACTAAAGTGCCATCTAGTTGCTTTACAGTAAAGCTAACATCTTTAACTGTGTTAAATGTGTCATTTAAAATAATATTAAGGCATTAAGAACTGGCTGATAACTGCAGGAGAGCTTTAGATGGAAGGTCACCTGGATGGTGTACTTGCAGACTCCAAGAGTGTTCCACAGCTTGATGGTCTTGTCCCGGGAGCCAGACACAATCTGGCGGTTATCAGCAGAGAAAGCCACGCTCAAAACATCCTTGGTGTGTCCAACGAATCGGCGGGTGGTGAGACCACTAGGAAGAAAAATATGCAGATATTTCAGATCAGCTAAATTACTGCACATCTTAGCATAGCCAGTCAATGTATGTCTGCTGCCACTGCATCTAAATACTACTGACCAGTCCAAGGTCTAGACATTAATTTAAGAGCCAGACCTAAACGTTACTACACCAGTTTCTTGTGTCTTTGTTTTACAATGTGAACACTGACACTGAAAAAAATAAAAATTACAACTCAAGATTTTAAAGCTGTGGATGCACAATCCAGCAAAACTGGACCATTTGCACATTTATTACCTTCACTGTTTTCAGCAAAGATTTTAGGCAGTGAACTGGTGTGCACACCCAAAAGCAAGCTATTCGAGGCCATTCAAGAAACACTGTGATGTTGCTGCTCAACTGACTTGTCAGTAATATGAAAAGTGAAAAATCAAGGAAAACAGGGAGGCCAGAGGTGAAGAAAAGGACAACCTATGTGGTTTGAGTTCATAAGCAGTCTCTGAAATCACCAAAGAATACAGCTGACACTTACAGTTTCTTCCATACTACTTGTCCTTAATCTGTTAAGCAAAAAAACAAAAACAAAAAAAACCCCTCTTGTTTTCTGACTTTCCTCCCACACAGGAACAAAATCAGCTACATTATGTCCAAACTTCCATTTCCCCTCGATTTTGTGAGTCCAGTGTACAAAGACAGCAACAGCAGCTCAGCTTTCTATCTATTCTGAGCACATACTAAAGGTAGAGGATAGGTGACGGGTCTGACAGAACCTGCGCCTGTCTGAGTACAGATCACTAAAACTGATTGGCAGGAGAGGTCTTTTCTTCTCCCCATTACCTTTGTGGTGTTTTTGTCTATGTGAGGTCCATCAGACTGCTTGTAAAGTCAGTGTGACCTGATCTAGACAACTTAGGGTTTGCTGGTATCAGATCTCATCTACTGATGTTATAGAGAACAATTTGATATCCTGAAACTAATAAAACACTATTTTTGGCATATAGCAGATCTGAGAAACTAGCAATAGCACTTTTCAAACTTCATTCTTAAAAATGAAGTGTCATTTAGAAGTCTTGGCTTTTCACCTGTACTCCTAAACATCTGCCCAGGGGTAAAGACTCCCTGCACTTACGTGGTGAGATCCCACAGGCGGAGGGTCCCGTCCCACGCTCCGGACAGGGCAAACTGTCCATCAGAGGAGATCACAACATCACTCACAAAGTGAGAGTGACCCTTCAGGGAGCGCTGGGGGATACCATAGTTGGTTTCATCACGGGTCAGTTTCCACATGATGATGGACTTGTCTGAAAAAGAAAGCAACATGTTTTTTTAAGTCTCAACGTCCAATATTCATTCAGGAAATGAATAATTTAAGCATCAGCATGCATCTAATGCTAGCACTACATGCACACCTATTAAACTTTGGATCCACGGGCTCAGTCTACGAAGGTTAGTGGAGGGTTTGTTGCTAAATAATTACATTTATTCAGGTATCTAAACGTGCTACAACCCTCCTAACAAGTGTGGACATCAATGGCTCTGTTACAGATGACGACAGATAGCGTTAGCTAGCTTAGCTAACCTGCTTCTTTCCAGTTAGTTAGGACCTTTTTTTATGTAAAAGTTCGAGTCCTCTTCATCTAACATTAAGTGGTTACTCATATTTTATCTGCTCCTCTGACACCAGTTTAAGTATCTGCCTCACATTACAACAGTAGCAGCTAGCTGAATAATGCTATCTGAGCCATGTTGGCGCTACCGGCGGGGGAAGCCTCACCTCGGGACGCCGACAGGATCATGTCGGGGTACTGGGGCGTAGTGGCGATCTGGGTGACCCATCCACTGTGCCCCTTCAGGGTCCCCCTCACTGTCATCTGCTCGGTCATTTTGGCGAGGTTCGGTGGTGCCTTTTGCAAGGATGGATTCGGATTTTTCAGAGGTCCGGGAAAACCTAGGTCCTCATCGCATCTAGGCACAGAGGAAAAGGAAGTTCAGACCCGGATGCAAAAACTAAGAGGGGGTGAGAGGCCCGCGGAGGATTCTGGGATATGTGGACTTCAGCCCATTACACAGCGACATGCGTAAAAAGAAACGAAACGAAAACCTCTATCCAGTATGTGCTACAGATGATTTTTAAATTCGTACTCTCTTTACACTTTGTCATATTTAGCAAAAGTTTTGATAAAAATGGTCCTTAAAAAGCCCCCCAAACAAACAAACACACATGTAAAACAATAATCATAAAAATGTATCAAGGTACTTAAACGTTTTTCATTATAATAATAAAAATGATAATAATAAATAAATAAATAAAACACAAAACGCAGACATAATCATTTTTGTTAATGCTCTCTACCCAAATAGAAATTGAGCTTAATTCATGTAACTTCTAATACTTGTATTTACGTACCACCTGTTTTATTGCTCATCCAAGAAGTAGAAGAAAAGGAATTGCTGCTTGGCTCTAAATGCTCTAAATACTTATATGTTAGAAGCAGACTTACTATAGTTTTGTATTTCCTAATTAGTTTTTATTTTTATTTCATATTGATGTATTGTTTTTAATTCAGTTTAGTTTCAGGATTTTTTTTTTATTGCTTCCAAATGTTTAGTTTAGTTTTTATTAGTTTAAGTGTTGGTTTTAGTCTCTTGTTGTATGGAGGACATATGCCAGACGCAAGGTTTAGGAAAATCAGTACAATAAAAACAAACATTTTTTTAAATGGTTAACTCTTTTTAGTTTATTTTTAGCATTAGCCAGCTGTGTGTTATATACATCAGCTTATTTTATATGGTATGAAACTATGATCAGCAGAATTCATTATTTTTGTATACAGTATGTGATTTTTTTCCACTTCAGTGATTGAATTATGGTTTACTTTATTTTGATCTTTTATAAATCTGGATTTTTATTCTTCATTTCCTCACGTCATATAGTCATTCAGAATTTTTACACCGGTTGAGTTTTTGTGTAATTGTTCAGATGTGTGTGAAGCTTTGCTTTTAATTATAGCACCCTCTAGGGGCGAAATGCTTTCTTACAGGCGCCGGTATTTAATCCAGTCTGATTGTGTATATGTCAGATGCTTATGACAGACCTAATAGAAGATGTTTTTTAACTGTTTATTTTACCAAATGACAGAGTGCATCAGAACCACTTCTTTGATACTGAGTTTGCGCCTGCTATTTCATATCAAAGTGCCTGCTGTCAAAGAGTGTAGACAGCAAGAACTCAGTAGTCAATGAAGTGTACACGTGTAAACATTGTGGTAATCACAATGAACAATCTAATGGTTCCGCTCCATTACAGCATCTTGCAGACTATTTGAAATTGAAACAATCGTAGTCTTAGATGAATTGACATTTTAACATAGAAGTAACAATATCACATCTTTCCATGTTGTGTCACGGTCCTGGGTCGGTGACCCAGTGTTTTGATTTTATTTATTATTGTTAATCTTTGGTTTCACCCTAGGTCAGTCTGCGTGTCTGTTACTTCCTGTCTTATTTTGAAGGTCTGTGTCTTTGGTTAGTGTATTCAGTTTTGCCTGCCTGTGTTGTCTTGTTTATTA
>VVHJ01064431.1:0-18697 GCA_015107715.1 Tylochromis polylepis
TAATGAATTACAGTAGTCCAGCCTAGAAGTAATAAATGCATGAACTAGTTTTTCAGCATCACTCTGAGACAGGATATTTCTAATTTTAGAGATGTTGCGCAAATGGAAGAAAGCAGTCTTACATATTTGTTTAATATGTGCATTGAAGGACATGTCTTGGTCAAAGATGACTCCAAGGTTCCTCACAGTGTTACTGGAGGCCAAGGTAATGCCATCCAGAGTAAGAATCTGGTTAGATACCATATTTCTAAGATTTTCAGGGCCGAGTACAATAACCTCAGTTTGATCTGAATTTAGAAGCAGAAAGTTAGCGGCCATCCAGGTCTTTATGTCTTTAAGACATTCCTGCAATTTAACTAATTGGTGTGTGTTATCTGGCTTCATGGACAGATAGAGCTGGGTGTCATCTGCATAGCAGTGAAAAAATTATCCTGCTTAAGGGAAGCATGTATAATGTAAACATAATTGGTCCTAGCACTGAACCCTGTGGAACTCCATAATTAACCTTAGTGTGTGAAGAGGACTCTCCATTTACATGAACAAGTTAGAGTAAATTAAATGTAAATGTTATTAGGAAATGACCAGTCAAAAGAGGAAATATTTCTTAAATGTTTCTGTGCCATTTTGTCAGAACAAGACCCAGAGTGTGATTAAAGTGGTTGGTGGGTTCTTTTACATTTTGAAAGAAGCCAATTGAGTCTAATAACAGATTAAATGCCGTGTTGAGGCTGTCATTTTTAGTATCTACGTGGATGTTAAAATCACCCACAATAATTATTTTATCTGAGCTGATAAAAAGCTTGAGAAATCAGACAGAAACTCAGGTGTCAGGCTTTCCAACTCTGTGTCTTTGGTTGATTAATAAGCTAGTGTGGAAGGTTACGACAGTAAATCAATTTGTTGATCAATTATTAACTCATGTACTAACAGAGACTTGGAAGAGAGAGACCTAATGTTTAATAATCCACATTTCACTGTTTTACAGTTGTGGATACTACTTTTATAAAATAAGTTTAAGTTGAGCTCTTCAAAAGCATGACTACTTCAGTTTCCTAGCCATGCTGCCAATTAACAATTTTCCATTTGAATATTTGTCCACAAGTGAACTCTACATCACTTTTCATTTCTCCTCCAGCTGTGCCATCTCCTCCTGGTGCTCCAGAGATCCTGGCATCAGGAAAGGACTTTGCCACCATTGAGTGGCTGAAGCCAGAGAGCGATGGAGGTAGCCCATTAATCCATTACCTAGTTGAGAGACGTGAGAGAAAGAGTGCCCGCTGGGTGAAGGTGAACAGGGATGGCGCTCACTTAGACACCACACTGAAGGTGTCCGGTTTGACTGAAGGCAACATCTACCAGTTCAGAGTGACGGCCATCAACAAGGCTGGAGAAAGTGAGCCCAGCGAGGTTTCTCTATATGTTGTCTGCAGAGTGCCAACATGTAAGTTGAGTTTGTTCAGTAACAAAAATTCCACATTTTTATCTGTTTTGAATCATGAGAAAAGAATAACAATTTCTATTTACATATAAGTAAATGCTTCATGATATCTCTGCTATATCTTTTTACAATGTTCTTTCAGGTACCCCCGCTCCTCCTTCTATTCCTCGTATCACTGACACACACGCTGACAGCATCAGCCTGGCCTGGTCCCGACCCGTAGAGGATGGAGGAGCTGATGTGATTGGCTATATTCTAGAGATGAAGGAAGTGGGAGCAGAAGAATGGAAGAAGGCCCATGAAAAGACCCTGCGTACCACAGAGTATGTAGTAACTGGACTTTCAGCGGGCAAGAAGTACTGCTTCAGAGTGGCCGGCATTAACTTTAATGGTACAGGAGACTTCAGTGACCCATGTGCTGAGACTGAGCCAGTGGAGAGAATTGGTAAGTAAAGCTTTAGGAGAGCACTGACCCAAATACATTTGCATTTTATTTAAAGTTTTGGCATTTCTTCTTCCACTACAGTTTATTTGCAAGTCTTTCCAGACATGGAAAGACTTGCCGGAGGTTTCTTCCTGTTAAAAGGGAGTTTTTCCTTCCCACTGTCGCCAAAGTGCTTGCTCATTGTCATGTGATTGTTGGGTTTTCTCTGTATCTATTATTGTACGATCTACTGTACAAATATTAAGTGCCTTGAGGCGACTGTTGTTGTGATTTGGCGCTATATAAATAAAATTGAATTGAATTGAATTGAATTATGGTAACTTTGACATTACTTTATCACCAAGATTACAAACCTGTCATTGTTACCTCACACAGAAACTCCTGACTTTGAGCTCCACGATGACCTTAAGAAGACTATCTGCTTGCGGGCCAGTGGCTCCCTTCGCCTATTTGTTCGTGTCACTGGTCGTCCTGCTCCTGCAATAACGTGGAGCAAGCCTGGCATTGACCTCCAAAACAGAGGCTTCATTGAGGTCACCAACACTTCCACCACTCTCATTATTGACAAAGTCAACCGCTACGATGCTGGCAGATACACTCTGGTGGCGGAGAACTCTGCCGGTAAACAGGAAGTCAGCATTTTGGTCAAGGTCTATGGTAGGTTGAATGGAGCATTTATTTAGATTTTAATGTGGTATGGAAACTTTTATGAATTGTGCCATTTGACTAAAAGATGTGCTTTTATTTTTAGATACTCCCGGACCAACTGGGCCAATCAAAATCAAGGAACTAACCAAGGAGTCTGCAACCATCTCTTGGGATGCTCCAACTGTGGATGGCGGTGCTCCTGTCAACAACTACATCATTGAGAGGCGTGAAGCCTCCATGAGAGCCTACAAGACAGTCACAGCCAAGTGCAGTAAAACGTCTTACAAGATCGATGGCCTGATGGAGGGTATGCTGTATTATTTCCGTGTTCTCCCCGAGAACATCTATGGTATTGGAGAGCCCTGTGAGACTCCAGATGTCATCCTGGTTTGCGAGGTGCCTCTGCCACCACAAAAACTGGAAGTGATCGATGTCACCAAGAGCACTGTCACCCTGGGCTGGGAGAAACCAGAACATGACGGCGGCAGCAGACTGATAGGCTATGTCGTTGAAGCCTGCAAGTTTGGTACCGACAAATGGATGAAGGTGGCTACACTGAAGCTCACAGACTTTGAGCACACCATTGAGAAGCTGAATGAGAAGGAGCAGTATTTGTTCAGAATCAGAGCCATCAACAGCCGAGGAGCCAGTGAGCCAAAAGAACTTGTTGCAGCTGTCACGGTACAGGAACAGAGAGGTAACAAAAAAACCAAATTTGTACTGCCTGCAGTTAAAAATGGTTTTACAGTTTAAGGCAAAGCAAAATTGACAAAAACTCACAAAGTTGTTGCTCAGTTCACACTTTTTCCTAACCATAGATTCCCTGATGGTTTGTGTTTAATCTCTCCCTTCCAGTAATGCCTGTAGTGGACTTCTCTGGTATTCCTCAGAAGGTTGTCAATGTGCTGGCTGGTAAGACCCTGGATCTGGACCTGCCTATCATTGGCAGACCTCCTCCTGTTTGCTCCTGGTACTTTGGTGACAACAGGATAAAAATCACAGACCGTGTCAAGCTCAAGAGTACTGGCAAGTTCACCAAACTGACTGTGTCTGACACCACCATCGATGACACTGGCGACTACAGCCTGGAGGTGAAGAATGCTGTCGGTGTCATCACTGAGGTCATCAAAGTCATCATTCTCTGTAAGAAACCAGCCCTGATTTAGCATTGTTTATATTTGTGCTACCAAGTCATGTTTAGTCATTTCTATATTGGCAGCGTTATAGGTAATCAGTATCAAGTTATTAACATTTAGCTTTACGTACATTCAGGTGAGTGTAACCTTTAATTTTATGACTCTACATTTACTAGCTAAACCCGATGAGCCAAAGGGACCCATCAGGTTTGATGAGATTGATGCCACCACCGTCACTTGCAGCTGGGATCCTCCAGTCAGAGATGGTGGAGCTCCCATCAGTGGCTATGTGGTGGAGCAGCGCGATGCCCACAGACCTGGTTGGGTGCCTGTCTCTGACTCTGTCAGCCGACCAATGTTTAAATTTAGTAACCTGATTGAGGGAGACGAGTATGTCTTCCGTGCAGCTGCTGTGAATCATTACGGCACTGGAGAATTCCTGCAGTCTGAGATTGTCACCTGCAGAAGCATGAAGAGTAAGACCTCTATCGTTATTTCAAATATTATATTTGGTTGATACATATAATGGTAACATGCTTTCCCTTCCCTCTTCAGATGTTCCTGGACCACCTGGCCGTCCAGTCGTCTTCGATGTTTCTCGTGATGGTATGACCGTGGCTTGGGAGCCGCCAGATGAGGATGGTGGTCTTGAAGTTTCTGGTTACATCATTGAGCGGAAAGAAGTCAGGGCTGACAGATGGGTGCGTGCCAACAAGAACCCTGTAACCATGACTAGATACCGGTCTACTGAGCTGATCGAGGGTCTTGAGTATGAGCACAGAATCACTGCCATCAATGCCAGAGGACTTAGCAAGCCAAGTCTGCCATCTAAACCAGCAGTGGCAACAGATCCCATTGGTAAGAGAAAGTTTTGATAGAAACCTAGTATTTAAGACATAAGTATGTGACGTGACACTTGACATTAAAAGTCATGAAAGAGCAACAGACTATATACTGATATGGTTCTGTTCCCCATTCAGATCCACCTGGCTGTCCTCAGAATCCAAGGATCACTGATACTACAAAGTCCTCTGTGTCACTGGCTTGGAGTCCTCCTGATGATGAGGGAGATGCTAGGGTAGATGGTTACCTGATTGAGATGCAGAAGGTGGGCACCATGGCCTGGATCAAATGCAACAGCACACCGTCTCTCATTTGTGAGTACACACTGACCAACATGCCACAAGGAGAGCAGTTCAAATTCCGTGTGATGGCCTGCAATGCTGGTGGCTGTGGAGAGCCTGCTGAAGTGCCTGGAACAGTCACTGTGACTGAGATGCTTGGTAAGAACAAACAGACCTTCACTAAGATGATGCGTGTACAACTAAAAATAGGACAGAATGGACCTAACTTTTGGTAATTATCAATATTTTCCAGAATCTCCTGAATATGACCTGGAGCTGAAATACAAAGATCTGTACGTGGTCCGCTACGGAGGAGTCCTTAGATTATCTGTACCCATTAAAGGTAAACCTCACCCAACCTGCAAGTGGTCAAAGGATGGCGGTTTAGTGTCTGCCAGGGCTATGATTGCCTCCACTGAAGATGCCAGTGAGCTTGTCATCAAGGGAGCTGAGAGGAGTGACTCTGGTGTCTATGATCTCCTGCTGGAGAATAAGGTTGGCAAGAAGAAAGTCCAAATCAAGGTGAAGGTCATTGGCAGGCCAAGTGCTCCAGAGGGACCAATAGTCTTTGAGGAGATTCAGGCCAACTCTGTCAGGCTGTCCTGGAAGGCGCCCATTGATGACGGTGGCTCAGAAATCCTCGGTTATATTGTGGAAAGACGTGAGGCAACCAGAAATGCCTGGTATACTGTAGACTGTAGAGTGACTGAAACTCAGTTACTTGTTAAGGGCCTGAAGGAGGGAACAGAGTACCACTTCAAGGTCACAGCTGAAAACTCGTTTGGTATCAGTGCATCCCTGAAGTCTGAACAGCCACTGGTACCCAAGACTCCTCTCTGTAAGTATTCCTTAGTAAAGTAAAACCTCCAGTGATGAGATTATTCAGTAACAATTAAAAAAATTACCCATCTTTCAAACCAGGTTCCCCTGAGCCTTCAACTACCCCACCAGAGATTATGGATGTCACCAAGAGCTCAGTGGCACTTGCATGGTCCAGACCAAAGGATGACGGAGGATCTGCTATCACTGGTTACTTTGTTGAGTACAAGGTGGTGTCTGCTGAAACATGGTCCCGTCATGAGGCCAAGATAACCTCCACCATGTTTACTCTACCTGGACTCACCCCTGATACGGACTACCAGTTCCGCGTTGTTGCTGTCAACGACATAGGCGAGAGTGAGCCAGGTCCTGTGTCTGATCCAGTCACATGCAAAGATCCATTCGGTGAGTCTCCTATCCTTTCAAGTGGAATTTCTGATTTTTAATCCTTTGAAACTGACAAGGACAGCATTCAGTCTAGGTTTTTGTTAGCTTTGGGTTTTGTTTCTGCCACATGCAAATTTTCACAAACTAGAAGTGGTTAACTTTTGACTGGGATGTCACACAATTATATTTTTTTTTCCTGTGAAACCTTTGTCATTTAGGTATTCCAAATAGGCAAACATTTGAGCTAACATTAACCGTACCACTAACCCTCGATGGGGTAACCAATCTTTAGAAGTGAAACGCACTCAGTAGCTGAGGGATTTTAAACAGATGTGTTTAAATGTAATCTTATGTAATCAGTGTAATGACTTACAGCTATATAATCAATTACTTGATCTAGTCAGACTATTTAAGTAGGCTGGGAGGGTAGACCCTCTCTCTGTGTGTTTTATAAAGAGAAAAAAACATTAATTAAGATCACTTTTTTCTCTCCTTTCAGACAAGCCCAGCCAACCAGGTGAAATTGACACGGTGAACGTGAGTAACAACTTCATCACTATCCGCTGGCAAGCTCCAGAGTGTGATGGTGGAAAGGAGGTCCTGGGCTACTGGGTGGAATACAGGAAGTCCACAGAGAGCACCTGGAAAAAGTGTAACAAGGAGAGACTTAAGGGGAAGGAGTTCACTACACCTGGACTAGCTGAGGCCACCGAATATGAATTCAGGGTGTTTGCTGAGAATGAGACAGGAATGAGCAGGCCTCGTAGGACTGCCACATGTATCAAGACCAAACTGACTTGTGAGTACTTAAGAATATCTTTATATTTATTTATTTACAGGGATAATACATAGAAACATTCCTACTTGTGATTAAATGGCAACTAGTGATATACCAGTATATACAATTTATGCCCACTGGTACAGACCATATCCATGGTTATGGTTTTAAGTGACAAAGTTATAATTCAATACAATACTATTACCAAAAAAAAAACAAATTATGAAAAAGACACATTTAGAAGAACTTGCCAAAATAGAGTATGCTGTTTATTTTTTGTTTTGTACTTCCAGCTGAAACTAAACCAAGCCTGAGAAAGGAAATGGATGAAGTAACTGCCAAACTTGGCCAGCCTGCGGTTATGAAGTGCCAGATTATTGGCAGACCTGTTCCTGAAATAAAGTGGTATCATGCAGGCAAGGAAATTATCGAGTCTCGCAAGTACGAGATAAGCTCAGACGGCCGCAACCACTCCCTGTCTATTATGACTGACCAGCAGGAAGATGAAGGAGAATACACCTGCAAGGCCATCAACGACGCTGGGGAAGCAGAGACCACAGGCGTGTTGGTTTTGGAGGCGGCTCCATCATTCCACCCTGACTACCCACTGAAGGAAAACTATTTTGCCGGCCTTGGAACTACTCTGCGCATCCATGCTGTTTACATTGGCCGTCCTGAGCCAAAGATCATGTGGCTGCACGGGGCAAAGACCCTGGAAAACACAGAGGACATAAGCATTGAGACCACTGAGCACTACACACATCTGGTCATCAAGAACGTGCAGCGCAGAGTCCATGGAGGCAAATACAGAATAAGACTGCACAACCACTTTGGCCGAGCTGATACTCCATTCACTGTGGAAATCTACGGTACGTGCTTTGTAAATTACCTCCAGAAAGCGCAGCAACGCATGCCTTTGTAAGTGTGAAATTATCCGATTTGTAAATATGTCATACCTCTACTCCTAGACAAACCCGATATACCTCAGGGTCCCATTGTTCTGGACGCCCTGCTGAAGAACTCGGTGATCATCAGCTGGAAGCCTCCCAAAGATGACGGCGGCTGCATGATTACGAACTATATTGTGGAGAAGCGTGAGGACAAGGAGGGCTCAGAGTGGGAACTGGTGTCGTCATCCATCAATGGCACATCCTGCCGTGTGCCCAACCTCATCGAGAGCGCTGGATACTTCTTCCGGGTCTATGCCCAGAATCGCTATGGCAACAGTGAGCCACTGGAGCTAACGTCCCCGATCCTCATCAAGAGTCAGCTGGGTATGTTTAGACGAATTTCAGATTTTACATATTCATATTTTAAAAAGTAAAGATTGAACAGCAATATTTCATAATGCATCATATATACAAAGATGCAAAATACTGACAGTGGTATCATAAATACATATTCCTGTTCACAGAGAGACCATCGCCACCTCTATCACCGGTTGTTTCTGGAATTACTAAGGATTCCTGCGTGGTTTCCTGGAAACCTCCTCTCAGTGATGGTGGATCCAAGATCAAGAGCTACTGCCTCGAGAAGAAGAACAAGAAGGACAGGCGGGAATGGACTGAATGGACTTCAGTGACCACAGATGAGATCAAGCAAACAGTCTTTTCTGTGAAGCGCCTGACCGAGGGTGTTGAGTACATCTTCCGTGTCAAATGTGAGAATCTTGGAGGACAAAGTGACTACAGTGAGGAGACCGCTCCTATCGTTCCAGCCGCAGCTGTCGAGATCCGTGCTCCTGCCTTCAAGGAGGAGCTGAGGAACATGAGTGTCAAGTACAAGAGCAATGCTACCCTTGTCTGTAAGATTACAGGACAGCCCAAGCCTGTAATTAAATGGTTCAGACGAGGAAAAGAAGTCCATTCTGACGGAAAGAAGATCAAGATCCAGGAGTTTAAGGGAGGTTACCACCAGCTGGTCATCACAGAGGCTGACGAGGAAGACTCCACTGTTTACCAGATTAGGGCCACCAACCAGGGAGGCTCCATCTGTGCCACTGTCTCTCTGGATGTTGAAAGTAAGCTCAGAAATGCTATCATCCACCAAAAATAACTATGAAATGTAAAGAAAAAGCAAAACAATGTCATTATAAGAGCTTTTTAGATTCAGATATATCATGAAATCTCAAACAACCTTTTTCTGATTTCTAGTTCCTGCCAAGATCAACCTGCCAAAGAACCTGAAGGACAAGGAAGCCATCCCTGCCCTGCGTGGAGAGGTGGTTAATATCAAGATTCCTTTCAGTGGCAAACCAGATCCTGTCATCACATGGCAAAAAGGACAGGATCTAATTGACAGCAATGGACACTACCAGGTCATCGTCACCAGATCATTCACTTCTTTGGTGTTTCCCAACGGAGTGGAGAAGAAGGACGCTGGTTTTTACATCGTCTGTGCCAAGAACAGATTTGGCATTGACCAGCAAACAGTTGAGCTGGATGTAGCTGATGTGCCTGATCCTCCACGCGGTGTCAAAGCCAGTGATGTCTCGAGAGACTCTGCGACACTGAACTGGGTGGCACCAGCAAATGATGGTGGCAGTAAGGTCATCAGCTATATCATTGAGAAGTGCCCCACCACGGCTGAGAGGTGGCAGCGTGTTGCCCAGTCCCGTGACACCCGTTACACAGTTACCAATCTGTTTGGCGGAACGAGCTATCAGTTCAGAATTATTGCTGAAAACAAGTTTGGACAGAGTGCCCCATCTGAGTCAAGTGGACCTGTCATGACAAAAGAAGACAAATCCCGAGTTCTGCTCTATGACAGGGAGGTCGATGATACAGGATATGTCCCCAGGAGCAAGGCTCCACACTCTGATGCCAAGAATCTGCACACCAAATTTGCCATTGCAGAGGAACTGGGCAGAGGGCAGTTTGGCATTGTCCACCGCTGTGTGGAAATTAGCTCTGAGAAGACTTACATGGCTAAATTTGTCAAAGTGAGAGGTGCCGATCAGGCAATAGTAAAGAAAGAAATTGCAACACTGAATTTGGCCAGACATACCAATTACCTTCTCCTCCATGAGTCCTTCGACAGCCCGGAGGAGCTGGTGATGATCTATGATTTCATCTCAGGTGTTGACATATTTGAGCGCCTCAGTATAGCAGAGTTTGAGCTTAATGAGCGTGAAATTGTTAACTACATCAGGCAAGTCTGCTCAGCTCTTGAGTTCCTTCATACTCAGAGTTATGGACACTTTGATATCAGACCTGAGAATATTATATACACTACTAGAACCAGCTTGAATGTGAAGATTATTGAGCTGGGACAGTCCAGACACCTGACTCCTGGAGACCAAATCAAGATTCAGTATACCACGGCAGAGTATGCTGCCCCTGAGATCCACCAGTGTGACATGGTTAGCACAGTCACTGACATGTGGTCAGTTGGTGTTCTCGCCTATGTGCTTCTCAGTGGCCTTAATCCATTCACAGCTGAAACCAACCAACAGACGATCGACAACATTTCCAGTGCAGCCTACAGCTATGATGATGAATCCTTCAAGCAAGTCAGCGTCGAAGCATTAGACTTCACAGACCGCTTAATGACAAAGGAACGCAAGCATCGGATGACCGCAGCTGAGGCACTGGCACATCCTTGGCTCACCAAGCCTGCAGAGGAGATCAGTGCCAGAGCAATCCCAACTGGCAGGCACAAGAGATACTACCAGACAATGGTGAGAAAAGAGTGGAACACCGTCGTCTCTGGTGCCCGTGTGGCTGGCGGGGGTTCCATTAGGTCTCAGCGTGGCGTCTTTGTTGCTAAGGTGAAAATTGCACCATTTGAACACGGGCCTCTTGCAGGGCAGATTGGCCACGCAGTGGTGAATGAGGGTGATAACGTGAAGTTCGTTTGCAACATTGACAACTATGATAGCACTACTGAAGTGACATGGTACTGTGGTGTCAGGCAACTTGAAGCTAGTGACAAGTATGAAATTGAATATGAGGATGGTCTGGCAGTAATCACCATCAATAAGGTCACAAGAGCAGATGATGGCACGTACAGATGCAAGGTTGTAAATGAGTATGGTGAGGACAGTGCCTATGCTGAGCTGTTTATCAGCAGTGTTAGGTCTTACCGTGATTTCTTCACCACCCGTGTGGTTAAGAGAACAAAGCGCAGAGTAGATACTGCCAGAATGCTCCAGAAGCCACCAGAGTTCACGCTTCCTCTGGTCAACCATACAGCCTATATTGGTGAGGATGTGCGCTTTGGTGTTACCATCACTGTACACCCTGAGCCTCGTGTCGTCTGGCACAAATCTGGACAAAAGCTTATCCCTGGACATGATGACAGGAAATACACTTTCATCAGTGACAAGGGCTTGTACCAGCTGATTATCCACAATGTGGAGACTGAAGATGACGCAGAGTACAGTGTTGTGGCCCGTAACAGGTACGGGGATGACAGCTGCAAGGCTCGTCTCACTGTTGTTCCTCGACCTAAACCAGCAGATCTCACCCTGAGGCCCATGTTTAAACGTGTGCTTGCAAATATCGAATGTAAGGAGGGTCAGAACATACGTTTTGAGATCAGAGTATCTGGTCGTCCAACACTGAAATGGGAGAAGGATGGCACACCTTTAGCCTTTGGACCATCCATTGAGGTTGTCCACGAGGGCCTGGATTACTACATTCTTCATGTGAAGGACACTCTTCCTGAGGATTCTGGTGTGTACAGAGTTACTGCTACCAACTCTGCTGGATCCGCCAGTTGCCAGGCCACGTTGAAAGTGGAGCGCACCACTCATGTAAAGAAGGAATATGAGCCCAGTGAAAAAGAGAAGCAAAAGATTGCCGGAAAGGAAGAAATAGACAAAAAAGTTCGGCTCTCGCAGATTTTGGCTGGCACGGTTGTTACCCCTCTACCACCTGCAGCAGTAGAAGCTGTCAGGGAAGCTGCCACCATGTTTAAACCTGCTGTTACAACTAAGAAGGGTGAGAAGACCGCAGCTGAGATCCAGAAAGAACAAGAGGAGAGGAAGAAGAGAGCAGATGAGAAGAGACTGCGTATGCCTTATGTTGTCCCCACACCTCGTATCATGAATCCAGCTGTTCTTGAAGAAGATGTAGAAATAAAACACTTCAAACCACTTTCTGACATGAAATGGTATAAGAAACTGCGGGATCAGTATGAATTCCCTGAGCCAATGGAGAAAATCCCACAGAAAAGGATGAAGCGTATCCGTCTGTCTCGGTGGGAGCAGTTCTATGAGGTACCAATCAGGATTAAGGACCAATATAAACCGAAGTGGCGCATCTCATCTGTGACCCAGGATGACTTAGAGACTGTGAGGCCAGCAAGGCATCGCACTCCTTCTCCTGAGATGGAGACCTACCGCAGAATCAGGAGGAGGTCTCTGGGTGACCTGTCAGATGAGGAGCTGCTGCTGCCTGTGAATGAGTATCTGTCCATGAAGCGAACCGAGGAGGAGAGGCTTCGTCTGGAGGAAGAACTGGAGCTTGGCTACTCTGCTTCTCCACCTAGCCTTAGTCCAGTTCGCTTTGAGCTGTCTGCCCTGCGTCCCTCGTCTCCTAGAAGGGTCTACAGTGAAGATGAAGAGGAAGAAGAAGTTCACAGATATGATTCCTACAGAATTCCATCCAAATACGAGGCTGGCCCAAGTTTTGTTGATCTCCGCCAGCGTCACGACAAAACAACTTATAAACCTCCAAGACAAAAGCAGAGGGTGTATGAAGAAAGAGAGGACCAGGAGCTGCTGCGGCCACACACGACTGCTCAGAGAATCTCCTCTTACAAGAGTGAACTCAAACGAATGGAGTTTGAGGAGAAGACGCGAATCTCCAAAAAGGAAAGCACTGTTGCTGTTTCAAGAATCTCTGAAGTCACAGAATCTGAGCACCTGACAGCTTTTACATCCGAATATATCCCTAAACCAATCAAAAAGCTCCCAGAGCCCGTGAGGAAAAGATCCCCTACCCCAGAAAAGGCTGTCAAGACGGATGTGACACTCCCTAAAGTTGACTTCATGTCCAGGTATGAGGAGAGAAAGCAGGCTCTGAGATCAGAGAGAAGATCTGTGGAGAGAAAGGTTGAGGTGGTGACACAGGCACCCTTCAGCCTTGACCATCCCCCACGCATTACTGTCAGGATGCGATCTCATCGTGTACCCTATTGGTCCAACACGAGATTTACCCTGAATATCCAGGCCAAACCTGAACCTGAGGTCACGTGGTTCCACAATGGAAAAGAAATCCACCAGAGCAGCAAATACACCATGACCAACATCAGTGGAGTCCTGACTCTCCAGATCACCAACTGTATGACTGAAGATTCTGGCACTTACCGTGTGGTTTGCAAGAATGCCAAAGGAGAGACTTCTGACTATGCTACATTAGATGTAGCAGATGAATACGCTGCCTTCTCTTCACTCCGCAAAGACGAGGAGCCTCCGTCTGCCCATCTGCCAGAGATGACCAAAACAGAGGTCTATCACGTCTCATCCTCTAAAACACTGGTAACGGAAGCTGTGACCGAGACGGTGAAAGAGACCACTACTGTTGTTGAGAAGCCAAAGGAGAAGCCCAGTGTCCCTGCCAAAATTCTGACTAAGCCACAGTCCCTCACGTTAGAGGAGGGACACACTGCCAGGTTTGAATGTGACGTGGATGGTGAACCAGCACCTTCTATAACCTGGCTGCGTGAAGGAGCAGTTGTTGCTCCCTCTGCCCGACACCACATTGTGTCTACTCAGTACAACTCCTCCTTTGAGATCTCCTCTGTTGAGATGTCAGATGAAGGCAGCTACACTCTGTTAGTCGAAAACACCGGCGGCAAACAAGAAGCCCATTTCACCCTGACGATCCGGAAGTCTGAGTCAAAGGAGAAAGTGGTTGCCCCTCCCAGAGTCACTTCTCCAGAAGCTAAATCTCCTCTTGCAAAGTCCCCTGAACCGGTCAAATCTCCCCAGAGGGTGAAGTCCCCTGAGCCAATCAAGTCACCACAGAGAGTGAAGTCTCCAGTCTCACCAAAATCCCCAACACCAAAATCCCCAACACCAAAATCTCCAACACCAAAGTCCCCAACCCCAAAATCTCCTACTCCCAAATCTCCAGCTCCATCTCAGAAGGAACAAGTGATTTCTCCATTCAAGCCAAAGAGAGTGATGTCACCGCCTCTTGGAAAGAAGCCGTCCTTCTCTGCTGGGCTGAGTGACATCACTGCTTACTCTGACTCTACTGTGACGCTGTCAGTAAAGCTGACAGGAGAGCCCAAACCTACAGTCTCATGGATGAAGGATGGAAAGGTAACCGAATCAAACACTTAAACTATTCCAGAATTTGTTTTTAATAATATTTAAGGGAAATGCATCGTATTTACATTACTGAGAAATCCAGTCATACTTTCTGTGTGGACAGGTTTTGTCTCAAGGTGGAAAGTATGAATTATTTGAGGATTCTGGCTCAGCTCATCTCGAGATCTACGAACTGGAAGCTTCTGATAGTGGGGTGTACAAGTGCACTGCTACAAACAGCGCTGGAGCAGTTTCAACTATGTGTACTGTCAGCGTACAAGGTAAGACCACACCTGAATTCGAAAGCATCCGTGTTTTAACCCACACCTACAAACATTTAAACCAGAGGTGTCAAAATTACAGCTGCATTTCAGTGATATTGGAGACTGCAAAGCGGAGTGCAGAATTGTAAAAAATTAGGAGTTGGACAAAGTGATACCCGTTTTTATTTTGAGCCATTTTCCATTAAGTGCGTTCTCCCGTTTAACTCCAAAGACTCGTGCTGACAGATTTCTGTCTTTATCGCAGCAGCTTTTTCTTTATCACACAGAAAAACCATTAAATCTGTGAATTATTACACTGACAGAAAGGGGAGTCTCACCAGTCTGGCCCGCTCACGATCAAAGTGAGCTGTGTGTAAAATGAGTTTGACACGACTGGTTTAAACTCTTTCCTGACACGATGTCTTTCTGTCTGCTGTTCTAGGCTCAAAGAGCTCCAAAACAAAAGCTGAACTCTCTGAGGAAGTTGTAAAAAGAGAAATGGTCCATGAAGAACTCCTGTCTTCTGTAAAGGAGGTGAAGACCTCCCACAGTCAGATGTCAATCACAGAGGGCCAGTCTCTGACACTGAGGGCGAGCGTCCCTGGTGCCTCTGACGTCAGATGGATCCTAAACGGGGTCGAACTGACCAACTCAGAGCAGTACAGATACGGAGTATCTGGAAGTGAGCACACCCTAACCATCAGGACGGTGAGCGAGCACGAGCAGGGGATCCTCACATGTGAGGCGCGGACACAGCGAGGACTGGTGCGGTGTCAGTTTAACACCACGGTCACCACCAAGCGATCAGACGCGCCTCATTTTCTGGTGCAGCCCAGGTCCCAGAATGTTAATGAAGGGCAAAACGTTAAATTGACGTGTGAAATTGCAGGAGAGCCTTCTCCTGAAGTGGAGTGGTTGAAAGACAACATGATTGTGAGTGTTTTCCTCAGAAAATTGATCATTTTCTAACTTAGGAAAATGTCAGTTGCAGTGGTCTTTAAGCCATTTCTAAATTACTGAACAACTGTTTGCAGATTTCTGTCACATCAAACTTGAAAGTGAGCCGCTCCAAGAATGTGTACACTCTGGAGATACGTGAAGCCACAGCTGCAGACAGTGGCAAATACACAGTAAAGGCCAAAAGTCAGTTTGGACAGTGCTCTGCAACAGCATCCCTCAACGTCTTCAGTAAGTCACCGCCACTACATTTCAGCCACGCACAATTAAACACACCGTGTCACAGTGTGTTTAATTAGCTTGTATGCTAATGAGTCTTGGATTGCCCCAGAGCCACTATTAAATGGAAATCCAAGGCACCTGAGCATCCTCAGCTTACACTCAGTGTATGCAAATGGTTTGCAACTGTGCACATTGTGATATGAGCCATGTGCTTGTCATCTGCATCCTTACAGCTCTTGTTGAAGAACCGACAAAAGTTATAATTGCAGAACAAAGAGCTTCTACTGACACTGCAGCGAGCATGCAGAAAAGATTCATGGCCTCCTCAGTTCACATGGAAGCAGCTTCCATGCAGGCCAGCAGTGTCAGCAGCAGTGTCAGCAGCAGCTCCCGCTCCGCTGCTGCCGGGTATTCATTTGAGAGCATGTCTGCGACTAGCATGTCAGCCATGACAGCCGAGTCAGTGGTTTCCATGAGCTCCAGGAGCGCGGTGATGGAAATGTCCGCTCACACGCATGCCGAGTCCTCGTCCTCGCTGAAGGCCCTCACCATGGGGATTAAAAGAGGTGAGACGACTTTCAGAAAGTTTCCTGAATGTGCACGTAAACTCGGACAGCAGGACCTGAATGAGCTGAGAGTTTCTGTGTAACAGTGAGTGTAACGGTGAAAGCATTGTGGCATTTCTCGTGTCCTCCTCTCACCATTATCATCAGCTTACGATTCTGATATGTTTGCAACAACACATGAGTGGAGACAAACACATGGTTGTCGCCAGCAGCACTGACAGTCTGGGCCTGCTGTTCTCACACGGCCCTTTGACCATGAAGGAGTCTTCACCCAACGTTCTCTTCACCCACAGGTACTCCACCCAAGGTCGAAGCTCTTCCAGAGAATGTGTGCGCAGAGCCGGGGAAGTCACTAACAGTGGTGGGAATGTTCTCCGGAGACCCCGCACCCTCGGTCCAGTGGGTCCGCTCGGGTCGGACGCTCCCCAATGGGGATGAGCGATACCACGTGGAGAATACCACCGATGTCTCCACCCTCGTGATCTCTGCGGTGAAGGAGGCTGATGCTGGAGCGTACACCCTCAGACTGTCCAATGAGCTCGGCTCCGACTCTGCAACTGTCAACATTCGCATTCGGTCCATGTAAAAAGGAAGACAAAGTTAATTTATGTCCCCCGTTTCCCTCATCCAGAACCTCTTTATTTAGTGACTCAGCACCAATAATCTTACTTGATAAAGATCTGGATTTCTGTTCTTGTAAATATGAACTATTTTTGTACCAAACTTGACATTAATTTATGCCAAACTAGACTAAAGTCTAAAGTTGTTATAAAATGTGCCATATTGGACAATTATGACTTAGGATTTTTGACAGACGTTTCTGTGACATGTACATAATGTATATAGCCGAATTTAACGGTTATGGGAAATGTATGCATTGTTATATATGACAATATAATATTAACTGAAACAGAAGAACAAATGTTTTAACAGGAGAAAGTTTCAGCTGGAACGAATACCCTGTGAAACCAAGAAACTAAAATCTGCGCCTCAACAGTAAGTTGAAGTCTTTAAGATTGCCTCAGCAGGTAGAGAGGTTCCCTGCTGACGTTATAAACCACAAACAGAAAGACAACGCTTTTTTATTTTATTTTATTGTTTTTTGGACACGCTCCCGAGCGTGGGATATTACAGTTTGATATGAATTGTACCATGAGCGTAAGACCCCGAGCGCTGTTTTCATTACCCTCGTGTAAGCAGCGCGAAGCGGCCTTGTGCTCAGACCGACTGCGTCGTACCACCACGATTTGATGACCGGCTCCGAGTGCGAGCGGCCTGCACTCGGAGCGTTAAGATCGTTTTAATTAAGAGCGCCGTTTCTGGCGCAGGACGGCCGGCCTGGCTTTTGAAAACAGAACATCTCCTGGCCAATTAAATGAAGAGAAAGTCCCAGCCGGCCCTTCTGTGCAGAAGCGGCGCCGTCTCTCGGAGGACAGTTAGCAACATGCTTTGTGTGTTTGAGTGTTTGTAGCTGTTAGTCATTTCACCGTGTCAGTAGTCAGGGTCTTCTTCGTTCGCCACGGGGACTTCATGTCCTGTGAAGAGAAAAGCAGTTAAGTCTCGCCCTGCACTTTGAGTTCATTGATCTGTTGATGTAGAATTATGTTTCCTCCTCCTTGAGATTTGTGCATTACTGATTTAATAAAGCATGATTTCAGCACTACACACACGCTCGTCTCGATTTATTGTGTGGAAATATTAACGCTTCACTTCCTGCTGCGCCATGCTGGAGCATCTTCACGGTGATCTGAGGATTACATTGAATCCAATTAAACAAATAAGCCAACGATCTCGCCCAGGACCCCACGCCCTGGAGCCAGGCCCTGCAGGGACTCCTCACCTGCAGGAGGCGCCATAAAGGTCTGATGTTCCAGGGTGGACGTGGACCATCGCCTCTCATCGCCTCCTTTCAATGGGCCACTGTTGGCTTCAGCTGCACACGTCCTCCACTCGCTCCTTCTTGTCCTCCTCAGTGTGCCCACCGTCTTCGTCATCTGCCACAGTTCCTCGTTACACCCATTTCATTTGTCACTCTTTTTCTGAAGGCCCAATCACGTCTTTCAGGGGCGTTTTCTCAAAGATGTGATTGGCCAGCGTGGTGTGAGTTTAGAGCAGGGGTCTCAAACCCGCGGTCCGGGGGACACTTGCCCGTACGTTGACGTGAAGAAGTATAACACAGTTTGGCCCTCGAGGTTCCTTTTTTTGTTAGGGAGGATTTGTTTGTTGTCGAGTGCGATGTTAAAATAAGATCTTTAAAAAGCCGAAAATGATTTAATATGAAGGCAGAGAGCGCAGACGTGCTGAGGGATCGGCTGTGTCAGTCCAGAGAGTCAAACACTAATGTGCACACTTGTGTCTGCACTTTGATTTTGTTAAATACGAACACAACGACAGCAGCAGTGCTGCCACGTGTGTGGCCACAAAGAGAGGACCAGTGTGTTTGTTTGGTGGCTCAATGAAAGGTGTTGTTATACAATATTTACAAACAAACAAACAAACACTACATTTTCTGAAATATTTGTGGGCGTTTTCTTTCCACAATACGAGGTTAGTCATTAATATACTGCTGCATGGGCTGGGCTGTAGTTACAGCGTAAGGTTTGAAACACTGAGCTTTAAAATGAACAGTGGGAATAAAAACCGAGAGAGGCCG
>VVHJ01064431.1:18717-28885 GCA_015107715.1 Tylochromis polylepis
CACTTGTGTCTGCACTTTGATTTTGTTAAATACGAACACAACGACAGCAGCAGTGCTGCCACGTGTGTGGCCACAAAGAGAGGACCAGTGTGTTTGTTTGGTGGCTCAATGAAAGGCTTCAGTTAGTTCAGAGGGAGGGGAAAAATTGCGTTCAAGTTTGCACTTTTGTCTTATTATACAATATTTGAAATTTAAAAAAGCAAACAAAACACTACATTTGCAGAAATATTCGTGGGCGTTTTCTTGTTTGCTTGGTTTTTTTTGTTCTACTTGAACACTAAAGTGGCTCTCCAATGAGACGACGGTGCCAGCAGTGGCCCACAGCTCGTTTAAGTTTGAGACCCCTGCTCTAAATCCTTGAATCTCCTAGATATTAGACCCTCCCACCAGAGATGCAAGCAAGGAAACAAGGAGCGAATGGTGGAGCGAGGAGTCGAGTCAACCAGAAAAGGCATTTTACGGCAGCAGACATGCTTTCCTCTGAGCCTTGTTCCAAGCCACATCAATTAAATGTGATGTGATAATTGGTTTGTTACAGCCTACTGCTCTATTCGATGAACTCAGATGTCATACAAGCAGAAAAGAACTAGTGAAACTTAATCACTCACATGCACAAATGGTGAAGGGAAGGTTTTATCATCTTAAAGAATGAAACAACTTATAAATACAAAGGAACGCTTGATTCTTTTCTTTTCTTTTTTAGTCCTACTTCTGACATGATTTATATATTTCATCCGTCACGCGTAAAAACACTTCCACACCGTCCTCAGTTATAGCTTCTCTCTCCATCCTCTCTCCCAGATAGACTGGAACTGAGACATTTTTCAAAATGTATAAGATTGATTTTTGGGTCTCGTAGAGGAGGACGGATGACAGGGGAGGGACAGAATAGAGCAATGGGAAGCCCTTATTGACTCTTGGCAGTCTTTTCATTATTAATCTAATACCACCACCTCCATTAAAGCAAAACTATCAAAAAAATCACAAAATTAGTCTGTTCATTTCTTTGTAAACGAGCAGGGGACCACATTGACTAATTAACTTTGTACCTCTTCAGGAGCCTGGATATCCTCACATGTTAAAACTGAAAAATATTTAGGACCTGGGATGTTGTACCTTGGGTCGAGTTTTTTAACCAGCTCCTTAAAGCTCCTCTTTTCCACCATGCAACCACGTCATTTGCCCTTCCTGGGATGTGGAGTGCAGCTAGCATGCTCCGTGGAGTCATCTGTGCTCGTCACCAGCTGTTAGCTTCTCCTCCTTAGCAGCCTGGTTGTATTTGACGGTGTGTTCTTGCCTCAAGTGGTGAAACACGTTTGCACCTTCAGTGAGAACAGTTTTCTTTCTTCTACAAATCTGTACTTTTGTGTTGGAGGTTGTTAAAATAACTCCCTCTTTAGGTTCTAAATCATTATTGCGGCTGACACGCTCAGCTTTTATCCCAGACACTCTCCCTGACTGCATACTAGCAAACATAAACTCATTCAGTGCTATGGCAAAGATGTCGTGATGTGACGCTTTCATATCACATAAAAATTTATATGGGCATTACCCTAATGGGTACAAACAAATATTCATAATTCCCAAAATATCAGGCCTGGTGGAGAAACTGAAGTAAGTGATGCCATTAGATTCAAAGTCTTAAACTTTAAATTAAGGGGTTCATTATATACATTTATTTCTTCTTAAAAAAAAAAATTCTTAGAAGCTTGAAAAGAAGGCGACTGGACTTCTTAAAGTTGAACTTAAAGAGCTGTGTTCGCTTTCTTTTCAAGCTCCTTAGACGACCGTGACCTGGATGACTGCGAACCTACACAGACTTAAGAAAAAATCAGAGTGCGGGGGAAAAAAGCCAAGTCAGGTCCCTCATTGTCCAATAGTTACAAGTCAGTGACTTATCCCTTGACTATCTTGAAAACCTAAAACCTCATTCTGAATCTGAGAGACCTCAGAGGTCGATGGAAATCTTGAAGTGTGACCACGGCTTTTGGAAAAGAGGAAATAACCTGAATATAAAATGAGATATTACTAAAGATTGATGACGGTCCTCACCTTTATTATTTTGGACAGGTGAACACACAAATGTATTACTAAGCCCGTCCGAGAACAGCAGTTGATAGTGCACACATAACATTTACATGTCATTATAGAACCGAGGTTGCTGGAGCAGAACGGATGAAATCCCTGCAGCTGTGTTATGTCATACATCATCTCTGTGTTAACAGAGTGTAAAGGCGGTGGGAGTAAGAACGTGCAATTAAACTTATAACGCCAGCTACCCTCTTAACAACCTGTACCACCTAACTGACAGTCATGCAAGAAGATCCACTTGAAGACAAGAGTGTAAAAAGAGAAAAACCACACTATTTTATTAGCTTATTTAACAGTGCTGTAAAACGATAATGGGCCCGTTACACTTTTACCAACACCGTGTTTTGCACGAAGCCGTATACTGCCCTGTAAAATTTTCCCAACATTTGCCTTTTCCATCCAGCAGCTGTATGTCAACAAGGACCTGTGCCTGAATTGTTAGCGCTTCTGCTATCATGCTTTATTGTGCCACACAAAATCTGGTGAAATGGGCCGTGATACAGTAAAATGTGCTTTCATGAGCTGCTTAGTTTGAGGGCACGGATATTTTTGTGGCAGCAGCTTTCATCACGTCTCTTATTGTTAACCGTAGGGTGTATTTTGCAGGAAATGATACTGTGTACTGGACAGACATGGGACTGAACAGAATATCCCGAGCCAAACGTGACCAGACCTGGAGGGAGGACGTCATTACTACCGGCATCAGCCGCGTGGAAGGCATCGCTGTTGACTGGATCGCCGGTTAGTACCGTCACTGCTGAGGCCCTGGAGTAATTTCCACAGGCTGTCAAGTGTGTATTGATTGTTGAAAAGTCACACTTTAGGTGCCGTGCCTCTAGTTATAGCACTGAGTAGATGTCATTGCTGTGATCTGAATTGCCAAAACCCATTAGGCTTTGGTGACAAAGTGCGTACACTGTGACACAAGTGCATGCAAAGAATTCGATTTATTGAACTTCTCTGCCCTGGAGGATGAATGCTGCTTTAATTACACGTATGAATATTGCTTCTTTCTACACAGGCAACCTGTACTGGACAGACCATGGGTTCAATCTAATTGAAATCTCTCGTTTGAATGGTGCATACCGCTCAGTGGTCATATCAGAAGGACTTGATCAGCCTAGAGCCATCGCTGTACATCCACAGAAGGGGTAGGAAATGACCGTGTGTGTGTTTTTGTTTAGCCTGTGCCACTGTAGTACTCCCTCCGATCAGTGCCATCTCTACAGTTTTAAAAACCACTTACTGTACACGGAAGATACAATAAACACGGTTGCTGCTAAAACTAGAAATAAAATGAACAAAAACCAAAGCAGGTCTTATTAAACCACTGGTGGCTTATCGCATATACACTCAATGACCACTTTATCCAGTCAGCCTATTATGTGATCCCACCACAGCAGGCAGAATCAGTTAATATCAAAATTCAGATCAAATGGCTGTGACTCTGGCGTGACTGCTGGTACCAGACAGGCTCGTTTGAATACGTCATCCAGGGATGTTCACTTACGACAGCGCAGTACAAAAGTCTCCAGTAAGCAGCACTTACTAACACAACTTTGCCGAGTCTGCTGACTTCTGCTGAGCCATGCAGATGGCAGGCTGTGCCCGTCCTGCCCGGTGCCAGCAGTCCAGTGTGGCGGTGAAATCACAGAGTGGATCACTTTCATCCTCACAATACTGATCAGTCATTATTTTGATTATACAACCTATTTCAGAAATACTTGCCCATATTTGTGTCCACAATTTGCCAGCTTTTCAGAGTGGAGTGGAAAGTGAAATTTAGAGCAGTTTGCTTTGTCGGGCAGAAGGATAATTATATAAATACATAAGAACACGCATACATTACAGTGTACTACACTGTTGCTATAAACCATGGTTAACTCTAAGCATGAATATGCACCATCCTACAAAGCAAATGTCATCCAAAAACATAAAAATGTTTTTAAAAATCTGCAGTTCAGATAATATTCGTATGTAAAGAATAGGCCAGCTAAATGAGGTGTATCTGGGTGTCGCTGTCCCGGGCAGATATCTCTTCTGGACCGAGTGGGGGCAGAACCCTTGCATCGGCCGTTCGCGCCTGGATGGATCAGACCAGGTTACCTTGGTCAGCTCAGGCATCGTGTGGCCCAATGGAATTTCCATAGACTATGAGGTACAGTTGCACACAGACAATACATCATGTACAGTACCTGTCTCCTTCCTCATCTTACAGTCCTGTGGCTAACATCTAACCGTACAAAAGAGGTGCAGTTTGTGTTACGCATTTTAAAATTACCTTCCAGGAAAATACATTATATTGGTGCGACGCACGCACAGATAAGATTGAGAGGATCAACCTTGAGACCGCTGAGAGCCGGGAGATTGTACTGTCAATGGCCAACGTAGACCTGTTCTCAGTGGCTGTGTTTGGGCCTTACATCTACTGGTCTGACAGGTAATTTGTTATTTTCTCAAATGCAAACACATGCATTTGCCTGCAAAGCCTTTATAGTAACCCGGCAGTGCCCTTCCCCTCCTTTCAAAGCTTCCAAGGAAAAATACTAAACAGCAGCTGCTCTTGCAATCCTTACTCCAGACAAAATGTCAGCGTCAACAAATGAAGCATTTGATATAAAATCAGGTGCATAGTAAAGCATCAGAACATCCCTTTTGTAATGATGTTTCTTGCATCTTTATAGACTCCTAGGGTTTGAGAAAGGTGTGAAATAAAAAAAACCCAAAATGATTAACGAGGGTATATTTTATTATCATTTTGCGTGTTTAGTCATGTTTCAGCTTTGAAGAATAGTCATCTCATTCTCTGCAGTTTGCAGAGATGACAGCAGTGAAATAAAACTGAATTGAGATTTTTCTTTCTCTTTAAAAACCTCTCATGTGTATTGACAAAATGCCTTCAGTGTTGAGTTTTGTTTTAGTGTTTTCAGCTGAAATTATAACTCCTTGCAGTATGTCTGTGTAACTTCCCCATCCTTCACCCTCTACAGAGAGAATGTTATATGTGCTCTTCTCTGAAACTGCCTGCCGTTTTGCCCCCCCGACTCTCCTGACTTTCAGGGCCCACTCAAATGGTTCAATCCGACGAGGCTTGAAGACGGATGCCAGTGAGGCCGTGACCATGAGGAGCGGTCTAGGGGTTAATTTGAAAGATGTGACAGTCTTCACCAGAGGCAGAGAAAAAGGTGCAGTTTCAAACATTATAGCCACACAGTTTCACTTACTATCTCTTATTATGCCCATTGATTTTTATGTAATCGACTCCCAAATTTGTGGCTCCCAGACTGTAGATTTGATTTTCATCTGACTTGTGTAGCCGGGCCAATTTAAACGCGATTGCTCACAGCAGAAATGGAGGCCAGTGACTAACTAAACACACGTTGTGCTTTGAAGGCACCAACCCCTGCGCCAGAAGTAACGGAGGGTGCCAGCAGCTGTGCTTTCACCTGGGCAGTGGTCGCCGGACCTGCTCCTGTGCACACGGTCACTTGGCAGAGGATGGCTTTGCCTGTGAGCGCTACGAAGGTTATCTACTCTACTCTGAAAGGACCATCCTGAAAAGCATCCACCTTTCTGATGAAAATGACCTCAACTCACCTGTCCAGCCTTTTGAAAATCCCGCTTTTTTCAAGAATGTCGTAACGCTGGCCTTTGACTACAGTCAGGAGACAGCTGGAGCCAACCGCATCTTTTTTAGCGATGTCCATTTTGGAAATATCCAGATGGTTAATGATGACTGGACAGGAAGATCCGTCATCGCAGAAAGTAAGTGGATTTCACATTCACGGCGTTTCTAACAAACCCGCTGTAGGAAGCTGCAGACGCGCGCTTCTCTTTTCCTGTGTGGTTTTCCACAGCGTGCTAAAGGATTAGCCATATGTGTCACACCGTGTCTTCACTCGGTGTGTGTTTTCAGTCACCACTGTCATGTGCCTGAGATGAGAACGCTCAGCCTAAATGGCCTTGTAACACTCGTGATGCACTTTATGCACATCGCTGCGCGTTTGTACACTCTCTAATTTATCCGTCCTCATGTTTTGGCTGTGTGCTGGGTTGTAAGCCATAGAAATCTAGTTTGACTGTAAAGTAGCGCCGTAGCTGATGATCCTTCTGCTAGAAGGAAATAGTGCAGTTAAGGTGTTTTTTCTCCTTTAGTTAGGGAGCAGGGTTGTTAAGAAAACAATATTCACGTAGCACTGGTGTACGTCAAGAGGGACATTTCTTCTTCAGTTTGTTTACTCTGACTCCTTTGAAAAGACCATTGAAACCAGCATGGTTTTAATGAGCTATGTTCCAAAGTTTCTTGCATACCAATTGAACATGGACCAATCCCTCTCTATTACTACTACAGCTCAGTCAGTCCTGTCTTGATAAGCACGACTGGAGTCAGATGAACAGCAGAAAGTCTCTGTTCTGCACAGGGAGCAGAGCTCAGCACCTCCCCACCTCCTCCTCGCACTGAGAGACTGGCAGAGTGTTACTGAGCCACTCTCACCCATCCCCCGACCCATCTTTAGCACTCCTGCTGAGGGAGCTTTCTGCTTGTTTATCTTCTAGAAATGAACAAGCGTTACCAAGAACCATCTGTCAGCATTTGTAAGTGTCCTTCACACCTTCAAACTTGTGAAATGCATAATGAAAGTGGTGAAAGGAATTATTATTTTAAGTGCCGCTCGGTGCGTTTTGTGTCCATAATAATGCATGACAGTACCATTTCTTTTAACAGTGGAAACAAGTTCTTTTGATGCAGCAACACTGCATACAGAAATGCAATCCTGTGACCCTGCTGGTTTCTAATGAGTTTATGTGCGCGTTGATTAAAAGCAGCACATCCACCTGCTCCACACGTCTTTTAACGGAACACGTTTAGGCACCAGTGAAGCTACTTCTGCAGTATCTTTTCTTTTATTCCAGAAGTTTCTGCCTGAATCCTGTCATTGAGGAAAGGTGAAGATGTTAATCATCTATATTTCCCTAATTAAACTCTGTGTCCCCCATTAATTAGTCCCTTGCCTGGCCAACAGTTTGAGAGAAACTCCAAGCTGCCAGACGGCTTTTATTGCAAGCTATTAATTAGTGGTCGGCTGACTCAGGTAGAGTCTCAAGTATTCTGGAGTGTGGTTTATGGGTTTTTATATACTGGGGCGCAGCCACATTAACGAATACTGGCCACATGTTTGGAATTTAGACCGTTAGAATTGGCTCTGACAGACAAAACTGTGACACAAACAAGGATCAGGGAAAATCACGAGACAATTGGTTAGCAACTTAATTACTTTAATGTACACTTAATTACTTACTTTCATGTGTTGATGTTTGAGGTTCTGCACAGTATCTTAGCTGTTCTTGACAGAAACGCGTCCACTTTTTGGGTTAGAATATCTAATGCTCCTGTCACTGTCGGTCCCACTTTGGACTTCACTTTGCACATCTGCTCCAGCTGTTCTTTCAGCTCCTGGTGCTTCTCTGTTTTCTGATGCTCCTTCTCCCTGATGTCCTTCTCCCACATCTATCATAGCGGCGGTCTTCTGCTCCTTGTCAGCTACCGCTATGTCTGCTTGGCCGACGACGAGCTGCTTGTCTGTCTGGGACCTGAAGTCCCGCAGGACTTTGGACCCGTTGTTCTCGACCACCTTTGGTGGAGTCTCCTATCGGGACTTGGGAGCATCTGCGACACATAGTCCATATGTGTCACAGACGTTCCTGTACACTATCCCAGCCTCTATGTGTATGCGTTCCCAGCTAGCGTCTTACTTCCTGCTACTATGTGTTGGATAGTCTCTGGGGCACCTTTGCCCGATCTGAAGCCTGGGTCCTGACGGCTGGATAATGTCTTTAGAACAATAGGTTGGCGTTTGGTATGCGTATGGGGTATGGGACCTACCAGGGATGTTGCCCACCTTAATAAGGTCTGTGTCAAGTGTTGAGGAACCAGGATAATGGACCAAGGTGTGCATGGATGGATAGATGGATATTTTCTGCATGTGCTTTTGCTGTTGTTTGTTTTTAAAATCTTTCTCATCACTTTCATAACTTAGCTCAGCAACGCCGTTATTCTGACCTTACTTCTCCACAATAGTTCTTGTGCGATACTGAGAAACAGCGAAAGTCATATTCGGTCAGTAAATCATGAATCTGTCGAAGGTTAGAGAAAAAAAACCCCACAGTGAGTATTCAAACATGAATATGACCAGATTTTCTGATGAAAATCGCGGTCTCTCTCGTGGCGCCATCTCTGTCAGTCATATTCGTGCAATAACAAGAGAGACTGCAAAGGTCTTTTCATATTCTATGTTTTGGAAATTGGTTTGCCATGAAAACACATTCGGTTCCTGAGTGACTTTTGCATCAACAAATAGCTGTCTGTCCAGTGTAGTGAGGCATGAAGTTATTTCCCTGTCAATCAGAAAAGAAACCCGATCCCAGTTCTAACACAATTGGAGCCTGCCATCTGTTACAAGCAAAGTCAGTGCTTTCACGCATTTATACACGACAGGCAACTCTGAGGTTTTGCAGCCCAAGACGACAGTGGTATATAGCTGGAATCTGCATTTGCAGATAAATAAATAAACAATAAACTTAATGAATGCCAGCTCAGAAGTGATTATTTCTTTCATTTTACTCCATGTGAAGTTTTAGATGGGCGCTCTTGTATGCGTGTAAGATTATTTTTCCCATGTGACTCAGTTAGTCGGTAGAATAAAAAGGCAGACTCATAAACGCGTCTCATGCAGGTCGCTTTGTTTCTTCGTGGGCAGCGGTCTAATGTTTTCTCCTGTTTCAGACGTCGGTTCAGTGGAAGGTCTGGCTTACCACAGAGGGTGGGACACTCTGTACTGGACCAGCTCCACTACATCTACCATCACCCGACAGACTGTGGACCAGAGTCGAGTCGGCGCCATTAGTAGACAAGCTGTGGTGACTCTTTCAGAGGAGGACCACCCACATGTCCTGGCCCTGGATGAGTGTCAGAGGTCAGTAGTCTTTCTCACAATGCACTTTCCCACTTTTCACGATTCGCTCATACATCTTTACAGTTACATGTCTGTATTTAGCTCACAATGTTATTTGGTTGGTATTTGAGGTACTTGAAGTTTTATCAGCACAAAGGTTATTATTCTCAAGGACAGTTTTGCTTTTTGTCATGCCATACGCTGCATTTCTTTTCAGTCACATTATCATGCTTGCAGTTCAACGGTTCAAGAGCGTATATAACAACATAAACCAGTCACGAGTATTTAACGAGGTTGAGCGGTTCTAGTTAAATTATTGCAGCGCAGCACCTCAACCATCTAGTTATGATTACACATAACCTCTTACTTATGTTACAAGTTATGAGCTGTGACTCATTATGTTACTTAATTACTCCTCGGAGAAAGTAATTCGTTACACTATTAGTTACTTTCTCTTTACTTATCCAACAGGCATTTTCACACAGTGACTATTTAACATTTAATAGGCTGCAGTCCGAAGCATTGACACAGATTTCTAATGAGCACACACTCGGGATCATTCACAGCTATCGCCAAAGTGCCTACAGAAACAGATCGATGAATACTCGTCACTTCTTTTGTTGCCTGTAGATCAGGCCGACTACTTGGCTGCCGTCGGCATATGCTCTGTGTCAGCATCGCTCATCTTTACAGATGGTTGTAAAGGACTGATGTTGAATTAGAAGCAGTGGGCAGCTGCTTCTGCACATTTTTGTCCTTTTGTGCAGTAAAACTAAAAATAATATATTTTCACTCCTCGGGAGTATTTGCCCCCTTCCTGTTTGCTTCCTGTTTGCTTATTTGGCACACTGAAACGTTTCAGATCATCAAACAAGTTTTAATATTACACAAAGATAACATGAGTAAATACAAAATGTAGTTTTTACATAAGGAGCCTATCCCAGCTATCTTAGGGCGAGAGGCAGGGTACACCCTGGACAGGTCGCCAGTCTGTCGCAGGGCTAACACAGACGACCATTCACACCTATGGGCAATTTAGAGTTTCCAATGAAACTATCCGCACTAACTGCATGTCTTTGGACTGTGGGAGGAAGCCAGAGTACCCAGAGAGAACCCACGCAAAC
>VVHJ01064432.1:0-28158 GCA_015107715.1 Tylochromis polylepis
CATTTCAAACTGTTTACAGAACAATCAGGCGTTCTACATCAAATAAGATGCCACACAGATTATTTGTGCCACTCCAAAAAATAGTTTCTGTCCACTGTGAGACAGAGGAGCACATCACAGCCTGATACCTGCAGGCCTGACAGCAGGAGGTGTATCACTCCGCCTGTTTTCCACCTGGAGACAGCGTTTACACTGCAGTCTGCCTTTGGTGGCTTTTTTGCAGCAACTGTGACATTCACTAGTAGAACTGACACACAAAACAAAACTGGACTACACTACACACTAACTATACACTCCAAACACGCTAAACATCACAAAACTTCCCCCTCTTCCGAAACAATGAAATGGCGTGTTGCCATATCATTTTTAGATTGGTCGACATTGTATATTTTTCCACCAATAGGAAAGGGGTGTTTCTTGTTTTTTCTTTTTTTGGTTGTAAGCAGAGAGTGCTTGTTATCGCTGTCCTTAGACAGTAAACGTGACGATAATATTCAGGAAAAAACACCCCCTTTTTTTTTTTATCATGACTCTGGTTTTTCGTGGCCTATCAACACAATTTAAAAACTGGTATATAGCATCTTGTTGCTACGTCATCTTAAATTGGTCATGTGATTGGTTTAACATTATGTTAAAAGAATAACTACTTTATTCTTCCTCAGCCAATCAGTAGCATTCATGCAATTGTTCCCCCCCCCAGCTCCCGGTAAGGTGAAGACAGCTTCAACCGTCTGTGTGTTGAAAAAACAGTAACGGGTCCGCACCGCGTTTTCTTCTTAGTAACGGTAACGATAGGAATAGTAATTAGTTAGATTACTAATTACTGTAAAAAGTAACGCCATTACTAATAACGCCGTTATTCCCATCATTGATCATAAGGCAATGGCTCTGTCTCATAGTGGGGTTTTTTGTCCTATTTCCCTCCCCTCATCCCCAACCCTGAGTCTGGGTCTGTTGAAGGTTTCTTCCTGTTAAAAGGGAGTTTTTCGTTCCCACTGTCACCAAGTTCTTGCTCAGAGGGGATCATTTGATTCTTGGGCTTTTCACTCTATTATTGTAGGGTCTTTACCTTACAATACAATGGGCCTTGATATAAATAAAACTGGATTGACTTTCTTTTTGTAATTTAGTCTAAATCAACCTGGCTTTAGTCCTGGCAGCTTTTTAAAATTTCCTCTAGACATTTGACAACAAATAATCACTAAGTGGGTAAACATGAGTTCATGGTTATTATTAACCAGATTAAATCAGTGCCTGGAAAACAAATTCTTCACCTTTGATCAAATTAAGGCATAAGGAAACACAACTAGCTGATCAGATTTAGACAAGGAAACAGCATTCATGGACATTTGGTGCTTGGTGGCTGTGGAGTTGGAGATTTATGACGACGTAAGTAACACGTTTCATGCTGCATTATTTAATGCACAGAGAATTTATCATGAACACAGCTTTAAGGTTTTCATTCTCTTCTTTTTCTTACTTGAAGATTAATGTTTGCAAGTCTGAGACTTCTTTTACATTGCTTTGGACAGATTACAAACACACACACTACACCTAATATTTTGGTACTAATTCAAAGTCACAGCAACATTTATGTATGTCAGCAAAAGTGACTTCAGGTGACCTCTCACCCAGCCCATCGTCAGCTTCCACCGACCTTGCTTCCCTGTAACCCTCAGATGGCATCATGGTCCATTCACCAGCTGACCAAGCATGAAATGATTATTATTAGGCTCCAAACTGTGCAGTGTAGTGTTCTGCTGGGCCTCTCTGCTGGCAGGCCAGTTTGGTTATTGGCATAAATCAGGTAAGGGAGGTTGCAGCGGAAGGGGACTATTATCCAGATGCCCTCTACTTTTAGACAGGGAGAGAGATGGATGGGCAAGAGATTAGACAAAGATGGAGATTTATCTCTCCAGAAATAGATGGAGATTGATACAGGAAGGGGAATGGGAAATTAAATAACTAAAAGGAGAAAAGAGGGATAAAAGAAAGGAATGAGAAAGAGGAGAAAGGCTCCAAATACATGGAGTTTAAAGGCTTAATGACTATTTGCACAGCTCATTGGTCAGAAAGAACAACCTCGGCAACCTTGGCGCAGCCCAGGAACAGCCATCCATATATCTGGCATATTACAAGCTGCATTAGCTACCTTATCCAGCTTTATTACTTGCATGCTATTGTCATGCATCGTCAGCCCCACCTACTTGCATCATCAGGCTGAGAGGGATAACTCGATCTAGACTGCTGTACCAGTTATAAACCAGAAAGGGCAGCCTTTGCTCATGGGCAAGACAATAACATGCTGAAACAGTCATACAGAAGGCAAGTCCACAAAGGACTCCACAGTATTCTAGATATGAGTCACTTTCTGAGGTCTAACACATCCTCGGTGTCCTCATATTTTCAAGAAAGGCAAAACAGACTTTTTTGGGGGGAAAACTCTGAATGATGCACGCCAGTTAGAGCTATTTTCTTTGTTCTTAATTGTCACGATTTGGGAGATTAATATTATAAACACCAAAAATTAAATATTCTGATCACATGGGTTTGAGTTACGGCTGGGGTCGTCACACATTTGATAGACAGATCTCACAGTGTTGATGTATACTCAGTGACCATTTTCTTCTGGGATATTTTGGACTGACATGGACGCTGTTCTCCAACCATTATCAAAACGGCGAATGAAGAAATATACTTTGTTATGTTTTGAAGAATGATGTTCTATCCCCCAGATGCTAATAAATCAGATTTTGTAATGATTTACTGGAGTTACAAAAAGACTATTACATTATAGAGTCGAATTAGTGATTGAAAGTAGAGCAAGACACATACTGTGTATACTTGTTTTAAGATGCACTTAATTAAATGTATTAGTTATTAGGCATTAGATAAAATGATAAATTTTATCTAATGCCTTCAAGTCACTGTTGTCTTTGAGCTGTTATAATATAATTATAATGTTGCTGCTTTCAGTGGTTCACAACACTCTAACTTGGGGGCAGATAATCAAATCTGGGCCAAAGATTTTGTCTGTCCTCATAAGGACTCAATATATTTCTTATGAGGACTATTTTATGGTAAAATTACGAGGGATTTCATAGATCAAAGAGCAGGTAAATGTTTTTGATATTGTTGTTCCTGTATCATTACAGTATTTCACATAAATCAACTAATATTGTGAAACATTCTAGTCATTTCTATGTGCTGTAAGTTTTCTGACCAAGGCAAAGCATGTTTGATTCTACCACAGCCCCAAGAGAATTTATGCCACTGCCTAGAATCCAACCAAAGCCGTTTAGCTGGCCAGGCACATGTACATATCACACCGCTGTGGAGTGCTTTGAGAAATTAATGTTTTCCACTGGAAAAGTATTTTTACTTGTTTGTCATTTGTAACAGTGTGGATGTTGATGATAGTCTGCTAACAGAATGAAATGAGGAGAAGGAAGAGAAGAGGAAGGCTAGCTCAAGCTAAAAAGCCAGGAAAATCCCCTTCTGCACAGACACCCCAGTACAGCCTTCACCACAGCCCATCACTTTTCTCAGTCCCAAAAGGAAGAAGAAGAAATGCCCGGTGCCCTGGTGCTTGGTTCTAGACAGGAACTGCCATGATGCATATCATTTTTAAAGATGCAGTGGCAGAAAAAAACCCCAAAAGAAACTTTTTTTTTTAAATGGCCATGAACACTGAGCAAAAGAATGGGTGTAGCATTATGGTTTATAGCACTGGTTTTGTTCTGCAGGGGAAAATATCCCTTAATATGCAAATTCATTATTAACTAAATGATTGAACTAAACTGTTAGCTGAGATTCTGTTAACCCAGGGATTGCTTTATTTTACAGAAATGTCAACATTCACACGTTTTTTTTTTCTAAAGTTACCTCCTCATTGGCCACAGTTACATTTTGTTCTGGTTCCACTGAACGAATTCGACCTTCATTTAATGAGATTTTCCTTCATGCAACACAGAGTGTGCCATCAGTCAGGTTTTGCTTATCCAGGGCTGTTTGGCACACCATCAGGTGCTGTAATAGAGCAGGTGCACATGTCTCAGAGCTGTGATTGTGTTTTGAAGAGGGTATTTCCTCAAGGTTCTCCTGTTTGCTGCTCACTCTCAGAACAGGTGGACATCTTCATGCTCGCATGATTAAAAATAGAAATGCTACCATTATATTTTTAATTTTAATTTATTTATTTATGAAGTTCATAGTAGTTTTTAACTGTTTTCACATGGGGCACTTAAACTCAGTGTACAAAACATTAGGGCCACATTCACCTGGAAAGTACTAACAGACAATGATAGGTAAAAACCGTCCTTTTTAATTTCAATTCAATTCAATTTTATTTATACAGCACCAAATCACAACAACAGTCGCCTCAAGGCGCTTTATATTGTAAGGTAGATCCTACAAAGATACATATAGAGAAAAAACCCAACAATCATATGACCCCCTATGAGCAAGCACTTTCGCGACAGTGGGAAGGAAAAACTCCCTTTTAACAGGAAGAAACCTCCGGCAGAACCAGGCTCAGGGAGGGGCCTGGTATCCATATACCAAAATGATTCTGTTCAGGTTTTGCTGTTTTCATCAAACCACCATCCTTAGGACTAATTTACATTATTTTTAGGGAACTATATAAATAAATAAATACATCACTTGGACTTAAATATTTCAGTTACATTTCAGATACTGAAAGGTTACTGAAAGCAGTTTGGAGTTTAATTACATATTTCCCTAATTCTGTACAGTGAATAGATGATGAAAAAAATTCTGCTATACATGTGGTTCTTCTTCTGTGAGATAATGATGCCAACCATAACACTGTCATAAGAAAAATAAATCAGCTTAATAACTTTACTGTAGTAAATTGGATAATTTTGTGGACATATAACTTTCCCAAGGCAAAAAAGAGAGAAAAACTAATCAGGGATGTAATTCGGTGATGAATTTCATCAGAGAAATTTCATCTCTGGATTAGAAGTGTTTTAAATGGATGATTATTTTAAAATATATAAAAATGCAATTAAAGTCAAAATTAATCTTAAAATTGGGCTCATCTCATTCACATAATTTGATGTATTTCCAATTGAAAAAGCATTTGGTGGCAGGGGGAGCTCATGCATGAAGGAATCTTTCAAAGGTGTCAGCAACAAAACTGCAGTTTTCCTTAATTGGAAAAGCACTGTAAAGCATTTAAAAAACTTTGGTTTATTATTACCATATTTTTCTATTACCAAGAGAAATTGTAAGAATTGTTAGTATGTACTATTCTGAGTTCTCTTGGATATTGGCTTTCAAAAAGCAGATAGCATAATTCAAAATTACAATATTTATGATTGTTTCTGTAACTGACAAACAAGAAGCAACACAATCCCAGTGAGTGATTAAAAGATCTTTTTGTAAAGCGACTGCATCTGCAAGTGTATGCATTTAAATAGTGTGTTTTACCATGACGTGATGTACTTTGCAAAAATCGCACGGCAAATTTTGGCCTTGTAAAGTCTGTGCAGCTAAATTGCCCTTCTAATGACGAGATTCAAATTAACCTGTACTCAGGCTCTGAATGCCCCCAACAACAATATAATACGCCCCTCAAACTCAGCACAGCAGGCTGCCGGCGTCCCTGTTGCAAAACTGCCCACTCCACAATGCCAGCCAGCCAGACCGCCTGCCTGCCTGCCTCTGTCTGCTTGGCTCGTTTCCCCTACAATGCATCTGCAGAGGACATCTTTAAATACACTGGAACAAATGCAGCATTTCTGTGTTTAAGCTTGACCGAGCTAGCGAGCTAATTTGCTCCTAAACCCTTGAGTCTGGGAGAAGCAAAGGGGCACACTCTTAAATTACATCAATGAATGGGGTTGGAGCATAGATGAAAGCTACTGTACGTGGTGAGTGGGGATGGAGAGGAGAAAGAGAGCTGGAGAGTTGGCTTAAGGATAGAAGCACTATGGACTATTATTATATTGTGTCTAATCTGTAAGGTAAAAACAGATGTCACTGCGATCTATGGCTGACAATTAAATATTATTTAAGGAAACTGGAATATAAGTCTAATAAAAAAGTAATGGTTCCACAGAAGAGAAAAGATGAAGCGCTAATGTCAAGAAAATAGAAAACATTGCTTTGTGTGCTATGGGGCTTTTAGTGAATAGGAAGTCTATTTCTTTTTTTTTTCTTTTCTTTCCCACAAATATCAAGGATTCTAACTCTATTTTTATTTATTTATTATTGTTATTATTTTTGGTGCAAACATTTCTCATAACGAGAAACAATTACTTTTTCACCGCTTAAGTGTTATTTCTTTAAGTCATCTGAAATGCGCACTATCCTTCAACACTTGTCAATGTATCCAAACAACTGGGGATGGCACACCGGGCAGAAAACCAATATCTTGGATTTCCTCTCCCTCTGTGAGCTTCTGCTTTGCCTCAAAAGACTGGCCTTACATAATTAATATAAAGTGAACTTGACTGAATGTGAAGCCACATTATGCTAGCCAGGACTGTTTTATATTCCATTTTATCTTGTCATAGAAGGACCAGCATGATTCCTACTCTCTCATGTGCTTGTGTTTTCAATTTTTTTCCTTCCTTTTTTTAAAAAAAAAGGAAGAAAAAATACACACTTTGCAAAATAGTACAATAACATGGTGATTGTGGTGGTATGCCGGTGGTATGGGCAGGTTATTAATATAGTAAGAGGAGGTGGGTCACCACAGAAAAGCAGGTCGTGGCTTGGAAAAAAAATAGATAAAAAAAAACCCAATTACACTGTTTTCTCCACCTGGATAGACAACGTCACTTAGCAACAAATAAAGGAAATACGAAAAACACAGCAAGGTCTCCACTGCGTAGAGATGCATTAGATTTCCACCTACTGGGTAGAGGAAACACAAGAAGGAGGCCTTCTAACACTTTCTAATGCACTTCCATTTCTCTGTCACAAAGGCCAATCTGTTTGGCATCTGGGAGGCATTCTGATTCTCTCCCAGGTTCTCCATTATCCACCACAGTGAGCTTTGCACCATGATACCACTTAATATAAGACAGTCAGAACCAATGTCTGTAGCATTAACCACCCACCAGCCAGTGCTACACTGTATAGAGGAGTGTCACTGGTGAGGCAGTCCATGAGGAAAGCTACAGCTTGTATCTAAGACACAGATTGAAATGGAGGTGGAAGACTGGCCTGAAGAAAAGAGAAAGAACTAATAAGCACATCTTTTCTGATTTAAGGAACATGACTATAGCATACATAAGGATGATAGCAGGGGCCTGACACAGTGGTAGTAATTGGATTTCTCAGCCCCTGTGCCCACTCATGATAACATGCTGAGCTGTGACATGAAAAGTCCTTATGTGTGGCAAGAGAGCAAGGTGCAGCAGAGTGGAAGTGACAGGTGTCAAAGATCCAATTCCCCTGCTCCTCTCGATCTTTGAGTTCCTTTTCTCTAGAGACAGCTGAGGAACAACTTGCCCTGTGGTAAAGCCAAACACCAAGCTTGACATTCAGTTGCAAATCCAAGGTAGTTAAACCTATGTAAAGTGGAACAGAGGAGAAGGAGGGGGAGGAAGGGTGGTATTAGTGGGGGGTCTCTAAGCACTGTGGGTATAAGAGGTCATGGCCTGATTGCTTGCTTTATTTATTTTCTGATGCTGATGTGAGCTGAATACAGACGAGCATTGGATTTCTAAGATGAGCTGGAGAACACACAAAAGAGCCTGAGACCCCGCGCTGCATCTCGGGGGGTCGTGCAGTATATGGCCGTGGTCCCCTCGCTGTCCTCTCCGTGCATTCTGAACTCATCCTTAACGAGGACTGCACGAGAAGAGGCACATCATTAAAAAAAAGCCATTCTGGGACATTCCTGCCTGCCATTAAACGTAACAACCGACCTCTCTCATTACCTTTTATCCTCCCCTTTAAAGAGGTGGGGTACAGAGTGGTATAAAAACTCAAATTTGGCTGCCAAGATGCATCCACTGAGTGAATTCTCTCTCTCATTCAATTATACATAAAAGGAACAACATAAAAAAACCTCCTGTATTTTTTATCACAAGCATTTTTTGTATATTATAAACCATATCTCTGAAACTAAGCAGATTAATGTTAACAGTTACTCCAGTATTTACATGTTTCACGCTAACCTGATTTTACATAATATACTAATGTGAAAAGATAATTAGGTTAATGCCCAGAAAGATATGTGGTAGCCTTAAGGAAATATCGTATTAGTGGCACAATACAAAAATAGAGGGCCTTTGTGAATGTTTTTTTTTTTTATTTTTTCAATGCTGATAAATTTACTTAATTTGATTATCCACCACCGCCAGCTACAGCACAATGGAGAAACACCACTCTGAGTCAGTTCAGTTCTTGACCTTTCTCACCAGTGAACTAAGTCCGAGCAGACTAAATCCAGGGTGTGTATGCCAGAGTAACTCAGATTAAATTCAATGTGATGTTCAGGTTATGTGCTTTAGAATTTGACCCTTACTCAGCGCAGAAGACCCCTTTAAGATAAGCAGCAACATATGCTTTTTTAATCTGAATGACCAAAATTTCTAAGGTGCATGTTAATTCACTGAGTCAGAAATAAACAGAGCACAGAGGATTATGAAGACGTGTCGAAAGACAAACTGCCTGCAAGGGATTGTGGAACCTGGTGGCCAAGAAAGGGTTGGGGGATGCTATCTGCATCCACACACATCTCAGCAGCTTCCCCCTCTCCGTTACTCTGATCTCCCCTTTCATCAATAGTTTATATTCCGGGCTACTAGCAGCCGCACAGTACCTACCACTGTTGAGGCTGACTCAAAATGTTCAATTACAACACACTGAGGCTCATCTCTGCAAGGTCATTTAGGGGACAGAGAGGGGAACACTGACACTAATTTCTAAATGAAAGATAGTAATGTTAGTGCTGGTTTTCTATGACTTCTCTTTAACCTCTGCTTAACTACTTTTAAAGTACAAATCCAGTGCGCACAATCTTCCGTGTTGTTTTACAGTATATGCAAAGTCTCGGGAAGAGAAATCCTGCATTTCAAAAAGTAAAATGTTACAGAATAAATCATTCTCACTGAATATACATGAGGAGAGCAAACTATGGAAATATTATAGCACTCTGCCTGAGGTAGTAACCTTTTCTTGCCACAACCGAGAAGGACGACATAACTTTACATAGTACCGCTACATATTCCATCTGAGCTATAATGTTGTCAGGAGAAAGAAGGTGATGAGAACTAAGATAAAAATCAGGATGGAGAAGACAAAGGCATCGGGGGTAGACAGTGAAATGAAAGAAAAATAAAACAGATGAAATCTCAAATGGATTAAGGAGGATGGAAGCGTAGTGTTTTTTCCCACAGAAAGGAAGTAATAGAGGTTAAAAAAAGAAATGCACATTGCTGCAGCTCAGGAGACCCCCCTCTCTCTTCCTCCCTTACCCCAGCTGCAGTGATAAATGTCTCTTTGTATTCTGGACAGAAAACTGCGGGCTACAATGTACTTGTCAAAAGACAGCTGATTTTCCCCTTAAACAGAGCAGAATATATTCTTAATCTTTTCTTTCACGGAGGGAGAAGATAAAAGAAAGGCCTCGTGCCAAGACACTTAAAGCCCAGAAAATCTCCCTCCATTCACTACACGTTTGTGTGGTGCACAGTTATGAATGTGCTCCTGTGTGTACAATATACGTGTTTGCAGCAGCAGGTGTAGATATAGCATGTGCAACTGCATGCTATTTGTACTTTTCCTAAATTTCTCAGCATCCTTAATCCCCGCAGTGAAGCCATAGTTCCACTATGAGGGCTCCTAAATGGAAGTCAGTGCTACAGGTAATGGAGCTGATTATAGCTATCTGGGCTATGGGCCAGCTGCCAGACTCTGCCCTGCCTGGAGGGAGCACAGGCCGCCTGGTGTCTGATATCCTGGGATCCCTGTAATACAAGCCTTGCTTTGGCAGTCACTCTGTGACTATCCTGCCCACTTCCAGCCACACATCAAGGCTCCTTTGAGTTTGTCTATGTGTATAGTATGTCCTCATCAGGCTGTTTACTCAACAAAGTATCAGTCTGGAGTCATACAATTTCAGCAGCAAAGCTGTGGTAAGTCATGCTTTTAAAGGACTTTTGTGGGCTCATGATAGGACCCCATGTTGTCAACAGAGGATCAGGCTCTGCTGTAGAATTATAGTATCAGCTGTTTTCTAAACAAAGTGTAGAATGCTTCCAGTGGCCAACTTACTCAAACAAACTGCATTCCTGACACAACACACAACAATGGCTAATCAGCTGGGAATGCATCCCCCCCAAAAGAACCTTTTAGCGCACCAGCAGCCAGTAGGGTTAACACAGTAATCCATTGCCCTTATTTCCACTAAATTTCACAACAAGGATATTTAGCGGAGTGCTGGGCATCAATATGCTAGTCCCATTAATTTATCATTACAAGTGAGACAGTACAGTGCAACAGGTCCTTAAATTTAAATAAATAAAATAAAACATCAATGATAACAACAAAAGACTAAAAATGCTTAAAGTCCCTTAAGTATAAAATAGTCTGTCATACTATGAGCGGCATAAACGTCAGTCCACTTCTATTTTATGACATGACAGTGCCATGATTAAGACGTGGTTGATCAAAAATGTGACTTGGGGAGGTTTATGCATCATATCACTGGGGGGCACTTTGTCATAATGTCTTTATGTTTAACATAACAATCACTTGGAAAAGTTAAAAAAAAAAGGCCTCTCAGTTCAATATTAATATTAACAGTTCTACTCTCCACAGATTTTGCTGCTCTAAAGTAAAATCACTTATTTTCCTGACAAATTTTTATAACATCTTGTAAGCTTTCTCAGCAGTCAATTGTTAAAACATCACCTTGTGAAGAAGTGACTATGACTTTTACTTCACAGGTAACTTTTTACAAAAGCATACAACAACCATGGAAATGGGAAACTGAATACATTTAAAGGAGATGTGAACAAGTGCATTTCAAGGAGAAATTAGATTTAGCATTTGCTGCATTATACTGTGGTGGGGGTTGTGGGTGAAACGTGCAAAGAGGGCTCTTTGTTTTGCTGAGTTTACTTTACATGAAAATAAGGTGAGATAGCGATCGCCCGACCCCTTGGAAGAAAATCACAAAAACGTGTCAAAATAAAGATATAACAATAAACTCAAAGCTACTCTATTTTTATGTAAAAATTTAATTCCTTCATTCTCAAGGCAATCAAAGTGCCTTTGAGGGTTTTGTTTTCTTTTTAAATTTTAACTCATGTGCCCCTTACAAAAAGTATTTTGAATCCAGGAAGGATTCAGTTCGTGCTGAAGATACTGAAACAGATATATGAAAAATCTGGGTGTTATCATCATTACCATCATTATTATTAATAATAATATGATTATTATTACATATTAGAAAGAACAAAAAATGAAGTAATGAGATGAGTGTTTATGTCACCCTCCAGAAAGAATAGAAGGTGTAAAATGTTTTAATTATAGTTACATCATTATAAAATTATTAATCATACTTAATAACATCAAATAAATAAACTGGCAATGGATTTTTTAAAATTACGTTTCATTTTAGTACAAATGAGGCCACGGTCGTTTAGTCATACAGCCCCCTGTTTTAACACAAAGTGTTTAAAATGGCTTGCAGTGGAGAAGAGGTTATGGCATGTGGTGATCACAGAGAATTATAAAGACAATATTGCGGTTATAAAAATGGCTGCTGCCTCAGTTCCTCAGACAAGGACTAGAATCAGTCAGAGCCACAAAAAAGCAGGTAGACTGGAGACACACACCATAGCTCTGCATCTTGCAATTCACTCTATTTCCCCCAATTTCTAGTATTTCACTCTTGTGCCATCTCTTTATCTTTCTCCCCCCTCTCCCTCTCTCCCGTTCCCATTCTTTCCCTGATTAACCTTTAAAGACACACACTTGCAGCCTCACACACACTCAATACACTGTGTACACACTCTCAAACAGGTTTAAAATTCAGGTACTCTCTCCTCTCTCTTTATTACACACTCGGCCCCCATCAACTTCTGCACATTACCTGTTCTTAATCTCCCTCCCTCTGTCTGGGATCATCCTGATCCCCCTGTTTTCCCATCTGCTGTCGATTGGGGCCCAGCTTTGCTAGGTGTTCAACAAACAACGGCGATTCACTTGGTTTCTGCGGAGATTATTAACACACCTAGCATGCCACAGCATCATGAATAAGCAATGGAGATCCGGAGCCCTATTTTCTCTCTGCCTCTGTGTTTCCTCCCTCTCTCTCCCTTCTCTCTCTCTGTCTCTCTCTCTTGCCCTGCTGCGTTGTGAACTGAATGCCAGGATTGTCTAGAAAATGAGCTGTCAGTGGAGGGCCTGCAATGAGATACATCAGGCTCATTGTGAGCCCTAGAAAATAATGAACTATTCCCATTTCTCTCTCTGATATGTTCAATACGCTATCCATGACAAGTGCAAAGAGATAAGCAGTCCCCTCTTGAGCTGATTAAATACACTGGGTATATTCAGGAGAGCTTTGGCAGAGTGTAGGTTCAGGGGATGCCATTATATTATTATAACATTACTATATGTTTGCAGTTGATGGTGGAAATGAAGATCCTTTGCATGCCATTTTTGTTTGTGTCTGCAGTAGCTGAGAAAGAGCAGCTAGAGGTATTGCTCGCAAAAAGTTTACAAAGAGCACCATGTTTTCTTAAATTCTTCTTTGGGTGTCTTAACTGTTTTTATATAAATTGTTGCATTGGTTTAGGCCTTAGCATTTTGTTTTAAATTAGAAGACAAATAAAAGCAGGGTTTTCTGTACAGAAGGAGTCTCTTCTTCACAGTATGATACAGGAAGAAAATAAAATCACATCCTCAATAATAAGGAACTTTTTTTTTTTTTACCAAAAATTAGTCAGCTGTTTTATATTATTAGATGTAATTTCAATGTGACAGGGCCAAGACTGCACAGTCACAGAATTTTATTCAGCGACCTAAACAAGATAAAAACAAAAAAAAATAGAAAGAAATTTAAGCACAGATGGACACAGCATGAAATGATATTTTATTTCCATCTTTTTTCTTTAATTCTCCACAGCTCAGAGGCAAAAATCTACATCCAGGTTGTTCATTACGGAGTTCACTACACCTGCTTGCAAGCATTCTCTGGTGTGCTTGAGCATGCAGTGTGTTTGCACTCTATCTTCCTTAATGCTTGTAATGCTCTGAGCTCTTTGTCACTGTCAGCCATTTTACCTCCACTGGTTCCACATTAGATTAGACAAATCCAAATCAAAATGGATGGTCCCAGTATAGAGTTTATATGTTAATCTGATCGTAAAGTATCATAATGCAACACGTGTCACTGCCAGCCTGAATCACAACAAGAATTTTGATGCTTAATTCAATCAAATATTGTTTGAGAATCAGTCAAATCCTCTGGCACATACGCAGTTACCTTGGAGTGAGAAAAAAGGGGGGAAAAAAAAATCATTCCCACCTGTCAGAGAGATTGTTTCTTCTTTTCCTTTTTATTTTCTCTCGCTAAGACTGCTTACTAGACTCTCAGCTCATCTCTCAATCTCTGTCTCCCTCACACACAGACTCTCTCTCGCTCTCCCCTTCTCGTGTTGTCAGCAAGCCCTGTTCCTGTTGCCTTCCTGATTCTGACACCTGTCAGCATTTTCGTTAGTAGATCAGAGAACTGCAAACTAGAAATGTTCCCGTGGTGAATTTAGGGCAAGTTTGCAGCAGGAACATGTGAGATGCCTTTACTCTTTCTTTAATTCAACAGGGAAAGGGAACTGCTTGACTGGCACAAAGTTGGGAGATGTGGGTTGGAGATGTTTGCAGTCAGTAGATGGAAACAGAAGAAAAAAAGATGGAGAGACATATGGAGGGAGAGAGAAAAAGTGAAAGAAAAAGTGGGGGGGGAGCTGAAATCAATTAGGAACAGTGAAACCCTGTGGATCTGCTGATGGAAGAAGGGAATATGGAGAATTTTGCAGCCCACGGAGGGGGCTTCCATTCCTGGGTTCCAGCTTCAGGCACACACCCATAGGGAGCTAACAGATAGATGAGAGATATTCTCTGGAGGTGGAGGCCAAGGAATATGTCAGAAATAAAAGAGGCCTGTTCCCTGCTCTGGCTAATTGAGCAGTCTTAGATCCCTTTGAGTTTAATAAGCTAAGAGGAAGTGATTTTATTTGAAGAACACTTACATGCTGACCTGGATACAATTCCAAAACTAAGATCACAAAAATCTAAAGCCACAAATCGGACACTGTAAAATGACATCATGCCTCTCATTCCCTCCCGCAGAGATAACTTGGGCGATTTAACAATACATGAATCTTAATCCTTGAAATCCACGGCTCATCCATATCCATATGAATTAAAATGTGAGCTGTGACAATCAAAGGATGTCAAAAAATAGATTAAGCTCCCTTTGTCACAGCTTCTTTAGAGTCGTCTCCCTTGCTTCTCCCTTGACACTAATAGTTCTACAGAGCTAAAGCTAGCATGTCGCACATTTCAACCAAATCCCCCCAAGTTCACAGACATGCCTATGAAGATAAAGAAGAATTCATTCTATATAGCTGTGCTTCTCAATTTATAGTTGCAGCGATATCGTTCATTTCTATTCTATTGGCAGATATGAGGGGAGCCATTACATGTTAAAGATATCTCTTCCTTTATAGATTTTAAGAGATTTAATGTAATTTGTTCTTCAGATACTTCCCTAATCTAATCCACTGGGTGAGGATAGTTAAGGTCAGGGTTTCAAAAAGAGTACACACGTCTTTTTAGATTCTTGGCAGGGATTCAACAAATTCACTCAGATTTAAGTCTAAAGTCTCTTCACAAGCACTTCGCTCAAAGTTACCTTGGTATTGGCTCGTGCAGGAACAATGAATAATGTTGTTGAAAAGGCATTACTGACAAAAAAGCATACAACAGATGGACAAAAGCCAAATATCAAACTCCTAAATTGCTTTAGGAGGGAGAAATGCCCGCACTGATATGGTGCCGGGGTAGTTAGCAGCTGAATCGCATCACACGAATGGATTCCCACATGAAAGTCAACAAGATGACATGGATGCAGGGTCGTTGTGTAAAGGTAACAGATTGTCTCCTGGGCAAACAACATCTTTACATGACACTGGGAATAGTAAACATTTGCACTGTAAAAGCCCGAGAGTTTAACCCTACCTCCCTTCCCTTTTCAGCTTCCTTTTGTTCTCAGCGCTTATCAACACAAGAAAACAGAACAATAAAAAACACACAAAAAACAAGCTTCTTCTCTCCTCAGCTTGTGCATGTTGTTGTCCTTTGGCAATTGTAGTCTCTCAACTTGTTTTCTGCTTTCGCTGGCAGGAGAGGTGCACTATACAACACAGTTACTCCCAGAAGACATCTTAACAGCAGGGTGTTTAGTGAACATGCCTATTAGTTTTCTGAAAATTCCCTCCACTCACTCACCAGAACTGGCAGATAGTGTCCATTTTTGTCAATTAAAACAGATGAGCTAAACTACTTCTATATTGTATAAACCTCAACTACTCTATTTCTGCCTTTGTACTCAAGACACTTAAAACAGAAGGAAAAAGCATGAAAATGAAAGGGCTGGCGTTCTCCTGAGGAACAGCAACAACAAAAAAGAAGATATTGTCAAATCATGATACACCAGGAGAGACAGAACTATGCATCATGCTGAACCAGCCCATAATGTCATCCTACCATGCCCTTTACCCGTGTAATTAGACCGTTGAGATTGCAATAGAAAGATGATTTCATTTAGAATGTCATTACATTTCCGCATGTGATCTTTGCCCAATTTATTTAATAGTTATAACCACCCTCTCATTACTATGTGGTGTGACCACTGCTGCAGAATGACTACCAAAAGAAATGGGAAAAAGAGATTCCACTAAGGTATTTTGTTGTCGCTAAAGAAAAATCAGTGGCCAAACGTGAGTCTGGAGCTAAAAGCGATTAAAATAATAATAAAATAAATAAATAAATAAAGCAAAACCAAACCATCAAATTGTAATTCCAAACAGAAACCTCATTATCATCTATTTGTTCTGGTCAAAGGAAAGGACAGACACTGTGAAATAGCCTGTTGTTCTGTTTACCGGCAATGTGGTGCTGCATCACAAATTCAGGAGGCATGTATCCATTTTGCTGAAATAGATACAATCATTGGTGGTGTTAATGAAAAAAGATCTGCCTCAGAGAGCTCTCCTCACTTGTAATATTCTTCATGTACATTACTTCTAATTGTCTCCAATAATGAGATCCCACTACTAGAAGACCCGTCAGCAAGCATTTTTAGAGACCCAGGAATTTTTTGCAGGTTCTGAAGTAATTACAGCTGACAACCAATAGTCAGCAGATTCACTTTTCACCGTTCATTATTGTCTGATGCCACCAGGGTAACACCCAGCACAAGTTGATTCTCTGGTCATCATACTTCCTGACCCTATGTATTTCTCGGCTAAGTCATTACAAGGTGTGAACTACCAGCCAGGAAGGCATATCCACGTGCACGGCTCCATTCTTGAACAACGTAAAATGTGGGCTGACTAATGTTATTATTACCCAGTCACACAATATCAACAGTGAAACTCGTTAGTTAGATATGCCAGGAACCAGACAGGAACGAGCCTACAGATATCCATTGCCACTTTTTCAACCACACCCACACACTTCACAGTCCACTGACAAAAATAGACAGAATAGATAAATAATTTTTAAAAAAATCACATAATCTTCATTTCTTTATGCTTTTTTTTTTTTAAATAAAGTCGTATTCCTTTTCGTTATCTCTTGCTCATTAAAAAATGTTCACTATATGAGCTACGGAAGAAGAAAGTAGAGTAGTGAGAAAGTAGACAGCCTTACTAGGACAGTGTTAGAAAAAAAAAGGAACTAAAATTATGTCAACATTAAATGAGGAAGGAAAACCTAAATTTGGCATCAGTTTCCAAATTGGGGCACGGTGCAAACGTAAAGTTCTGATGCAAGGGATATCTGTAAGACTGTCCTCAAATGTCCACTGTTTCCTCCTCACTATGAATGAAGTTCCTAATGGGGGTTATCTTAAAATATCTGCAGTGTTTCACACACTGACTCTTGCGCTCTTCTGAGCCATTGCACCTGTGTGTGTAGTGCTTCCTTTGAGGACAGTAGATACCCTCAGGTGCATATAGTAACATCCTGGACTCCTCCAGACAGCTATATCCTGCGTTTTTCCCCCTATCTCCCTCTAACTGACCCACTCTGTACCTCAGTCTGACTGGCAGTAGTTAAGAATGAACATGACCCTTACACTGACTTCTGCCAACCAAGCGGATGTCTTTTTAAATGGTGAGTCAGAAATGAAACATCAACATTAATTCCCTGCTAAATGATCCAACTGAATAATGGATGAGGGCACATGGAGATATGTAGATTTCCACCTTATACCTTTATGAGCCTAATTGCTGCCATTCAAGCACATCTGAAGTCAGCTCATCCTCAACAGCAGACATAGCTACTATCAGTCAATAATGTTGGCTAAGCCTCTATCAAAGGGTAGCCGTTGCCGTCAGAGATCCTTCACATTAGCTGTACTAACATCAAAGACAAAAAAAAATCCTGTGATGTTATTCATATACTTGCACATTTGAGACCTCCAATGGGCAAATGCATCTTAAAAGATGCTCTGGTAGCATAAAAACAGTCTCAATGGCACACAACAATACACATTGGTCTTATCTTGAAACTTGAAACACATCCCAAACGATGTAGCAATCCTCTAAACACACACAGTGCACTCACACATAAACACAAATAGACACAGATTTTCTTACCTTGGTCTGGCAGCTGGCAAACATTAGGAGGAACAGTCATGTTCAGCACGTCATTGACAGCCGTGTCAACATAGTGTCCCCTCTGGACATCATGTTCGCTGTCGGTCTGGTCGCTTTCCTCATGGCCGCTGTCCTTCAGACTGTTCCCCTCCAGGTCCTTGAATGTCGATGTGCTACATGGGGGCCAGGAGGGAGGAAAGGGAAATGTTGATTAACTGTCACCTCACCTAAAAACATGCTCTTCTTCATCCGTCTCTAATGTGGCGACTTGTCTATCTTTTGCTTCATGTCCCTTTTGTGATTTCTCTGGATTTTTCTTTTTTCTTTTTTTTTGTTGCTTTCTTTAACCTGGTGCATTTCCATCAATTTAAAGTGGATGAATACTAATTTACCTTGGCTGCAAGTCTAAGTTAAGCACCACACCTTTTCAAGGAACAAAACCTCTTTCCAGCTTCTGTTTGCACTTCCACGTAATAAGAAGGGCGTTTAAATCTCCTGAGAGCCTTCTTGGATTAAGTCGACATTTTTCAACTTCATAGATAGCAAACCAGCCACCGGATGTTTCAGCCAGGGACATTTTGGATGGATGCACTGACTTCAAGGACACTGCATTGAACAAACAGGAAGCACTCACTCACTACAATCAAACAAATACTGCAGTAATCAGGAATTCCTGGAAGGAAGATGGATGTAGAAAATGCTGGAAGCATACAAACTGAGCATCTGTCTTGTTTGGGGCTCACAGTCAATAAAGAGGGTGGGGTGTGGGGGCACAATCAACAGCTGCACAGTAACAGCGTGATTTCCCTTCACTTGATTTCCATCCCACTGGAACAAATTCTGCTTTACAAACAACACTAAATAGGGGTGAATATATGAACATGTGTTCATGCACGAGAGAGAGACAGAGGGGGAAAAAAACACACGAATGAGTTTATGTAAAGACAGACAGGAGTGTTAGAGGTTAGAGGGGAGAAAGAACACAGACTGAAGACAAAATGAAAGTAAACTAAAGTGCAAAAAAAATGTAAAAGAAGCTAAGGACAGTGCAAGGTAGCTGCATTCCATAGTGCAAGCCTCACATTCTCCAGTCTGGGAGAGAGGACTGCAGTGGAGGTAATGCTGGCTCTCTGATGTTATCACTGTAATTGCACCTGTCCCAGACCAGAGGCTCCCTGGCTCCTGAGGGGATTTCTTTGTAGTATGCTGCAGAGGCCCACACTTGAATGCTCTTTGTTTACATTAATGCAGGGATTCTTTTGGGGAGAAATTGCCATAATGGGTTTTCAAAAGGCTGGGATGGCCTCAAACAAAAGGAAGCCTGGAATGTTCTATAGCTGCAGGTAAAAAGGGAGAACTATAGTTTACAAAGTGAGACTGGTTACAAAAACCTCTTTGGCTTGAGGGAATTATTAAATGAAACCCATTCCAGTCTCCAGTCCTGAAATCCTCAAACCCTATCCAAGATCTTGGTTTAGGTGGGCTGAATAACAATGCACAATGAAAACATTTATCCTTCTTTCCCTCACAAAGGAAAAAAAAAGTATGCAATTATGGTCCATTCATGACTGTTTTCTTAAAAATCACTGAAAAAAAATCTTTTAAACATAATATGACGATTAGGTAGTTGTTTCTTTTTTCCTTTTACCTGATAAAATTCAAGCTTATGCGTAATTAATGAAGCAAAGTGCATAAGTGTATCACACTTATCTGCAAATATGAAAATCATTACTTGCAGATTCTGCTGCCCTGTATAATTTAATAATCTGAAAGTATGACTTTGTGCCTCATTCCAACAAGTGTCTACTAAACGCATTATTTTAGAGTAATACTATTTATCCTAAAATCTTATCCTCCCCTTGCAATTATACAGAATGAAGAACATGCAGGAACACATGAAAACTACTGCAAGAGTAGCTGTGCACTCATTAGATAAAACAATTACAGATAACAATGGTAATGAGGTGCTGGTAACAATTCCTAATCAAGACATACCTTTTAATGAGGTGGGCTCTGCTGTTCACATAACTGGAGTCAATGGAATAATTCTCCGTCTGTAAGAGAGTGATGGCGGAGCAGGTGGGGTGGGGGTTGTGGTGGAGGGATGATGGGGGCAACAGAGAGAGGTACTTTTAATAATGGAAGCAACCAAAATAATGTTACCAGTAATTGGCTTTCAGTAGAGATGTTATTTTACACAAAGGCCCTGGTGAGCAGCCTCGGCTTTCAAAGGGCTGAATCCTATTCTCTTTCAAAGCACACACACAGAGAAGCTGACTGGGAGTTGAGAGCTGAGGAGAGTGCTGCAGTGAGCGCAGCCTCTCTTCTCCTGTTCACCCTCCCTGCTCTCGATCCCTTGCTCCCTCCCTCCACTGCCGGTCAGCCCACTGTCTTTAAAATGGAGTCATTAGGGAGGACAGACTATCATGCAGACAGAGGGAGAAGAAAAGTTTCGCTTTTTTCTCTTCACTTTTACCATGTTTGAGAAGACATTAATGTGGATATATTAAATAAATAACTGCGAGAGAAGTAGATGAAATTAAGAATGTACCAGGGGAATCTTAACTTTGCAATTGCAGATGAAAAGGCTTTCAGAATATGCATGTGATAGATCTCTGACCCACATTAGAGAACGCAGTTCAAAGAGACCTTACATTCATTTTTTCTCCCCAACATTTATTTAGCAAGGATAATGTCTGACAAGAAGAGCACATGGGCAGAGAAACTAGTGTAAACTAACCAGGTAGCCCCTCCCTAAATCTGCCAAGTGTCTACTTACACTAGTAAGATGTCAGAAGGCCATAGGATATCAAATCCTCTCAAAGGACATGCTCAGTCCTGCAAAAAGCCAGGACGTGACCCTTTTGACAAGGTTTGATAAGATGCAGGTATTTTCTCCTAAAAGAAAGCAAGGACCTTCACTTAAAATTCCATTGTGCAGATACTGTATCCTGATAACAGCTGAGTCAATGGCTGACTTCCGAGGAAAGTCTACAGTGTACCGATATCAAAGCCCTGTTGAAAAAAGGCACCCTGATGGTATGAAAGGTTAATACTGGCACCGGAGTGCAGTTGCTTATTATCAAGTGAGCTGCACATTTGACAGACGCCTGCTGTTGAGGTAGCAGTGGCCCTGCAGCTGTCATACGTGGTGACCAGACAGATTTGGATTAAACCTCATTGTGCAACTGTGCGAACACTCTCCTTATTAGATGTTAATGGGGTTGAACATTTTGAACTTTTTCGACATCTGAGTGGAAGTGAAACCACAATGCAGATGAGTCTGAGCAGTGAGGATGGGGGTGCAGAGGAAATGGTAAACATCAGTCCCAGTCTTCTTGGATCTTTTCTTTTTCCAAATAAATAAATATAAATAACTAAATAAAAGCGATCCTGGAAGATCACAGCATCGAATGTGCAGTGTTTACCCCTGGCAAATAGCTGCCGTGACCTATTTGCAGTCTATGAAAAATGTACGCGACTGTTAATGCTATCAAACACGTCTTTGTTTGTTCAGATTTTAGATCGATGTCATTCTCACCTGGCTTTACAAACAACATGCTCAGTGGCATCGTTATTTGTCAGAGTCTGATACATGCCTTGTCCCTACAGTGGCTAAAAAGTTTAGGGATTTTTTTTTCTATAGCACAAGCGTGTTTATCTTTAATAGTCTGACATGCACTAAGTCTGTCTTAAATAAGCAGAAGAGCTCCTGCTTGCCTTCTCACCTACTTTATGCCTCATTATTTTTTGCAAGAAAAATGCATGATAATAAGCAACAGTGCAACGTGGGCTTCTGATTGGGGTTTGTTAAATTATGATGCAATTTATTTATGCACTGAAGGTTAACATCATTCCTTTTCCCTTTTACCATTTACCCCTAATTAAACTTTAACTCATTACAATGGGAAGATAATTCATTAAAAAAGGAATTTAATTAACATTTTATTATTATCCCATAATTTGAAGCACACAGTGTTTGTTCTTTTGTATTACCCCTGACTCCTTTTGTTCCTGTTCAGCTTGAGTCTTTTAAATATCAAAGGTAATGGCAGCAGCAACCTACTGCAAACCCGATAAATCATGAATTAAAGATTTAAACTTTCATTTCTAAAGTATGCCATTTTTCAAGAATGTCTGTGTAGTGCTCTATCAGATTGTCGCTGTGCATTGCTGTAACGATTCCAGTGCAGATACGTGATCTATTACTGTGTATTAATTTACACGTGCTGGTTACATTATTACCTATGCTGCATTTTGATCACAGTGTACACACATTAAGCTGCTTCATCTGCTATAGTGGCTGTGCATCCAGAAAAACAGAAATGAAAATACAAGGCGTGAGTAACAAGGAGAAAACTTAATTTAAACGACAAGATAGAATATTTCTCGTAAATGTCACCCTGGCTGCAGCCTGTAATTGGTGCGGTTAACATGTTCTATGTGAGCATGCCTTGGAGAGGAGTGTATGCCCCTGCTCTCAAGCTGTCCCTGTACTGCAAATGAACTGTATTTTTGATAATGCAAATTTCATATAATGATTTTACATCAAGCCCTTTTAAGAGTGTACAACGTAAAGAGATTCCTCATAATATTCTAGTCAATAGTGTTGCATCACCATCTCTTCTGCATCAGCTCTTCATCCACTTTACAGCTCCCCATTAACCAAGAATGTGGTTTATTTTCTCCACTTATCAAATTGTTAGTGGAATTAGGCAAACGCCTATCATGTGGAGGCTTATTCTTGTCCACTGATGAGTCAGTCGGTAGTGCCTATTCTGAGGAATAATAGCTTGAACTTCCTGTAAAGAAATGTAACGTCTTCCCCCACATTTCTAACCAACCTCAAATTGGAGGACATGTCAATAAATCTTGCTGGGAGGTCAGGTTTCAGGAAAGAGGATGAGGACTGCTTAACTACAGCGAGGATGCCACAAATGGCTACTTAATCAGGTTGGACAATGTGTTGTTGTGATTTGAGCGGCCCCAGTTTGGCGGCCAGAGCCACTCTATCCCCATAATTATTGTTCCGTTTCATCTGGAGGGCTGGAGGCAGGAATATAGTCCCTGGTGTCGCTGGGTGACTGATAGGTAGTGTCAGCATGAGTGGGGAGGCGAGTGAAAAGAGAGTGGAGAGCGAGAGACGTTGAAGATGGGAGGAAATGGGTGAGACTTGACCTCTGGGAGACTTGCTGTCCAGTTGCTGCAGCCCAATAGCTTTCCCCTTTTCACCCCTTGCTTCTTTCTCTCCAGCACAACCCGAAGCACAGGGACGGTGGACTTGCTTCTCTGCAGCTGAGAGGAAAAGCAATCTCCTCGCCTAGTTGCTGCCGTAAGATTTGATTTGCCTTCCTCCCAGCGTGACAATTGGTTCTGCAGTCTGGATGCAAGTGTATTCATTGTGTGGGGGCATGGGAAGCACCAGAGAGAAGAGGAGGGGTGGGGGAGTGAAGACACCAGTTGTTACACCAGTAAACACCCGACAAGTTCAGCAGATGTCACACAGATAGGAGAGAAAAAGAGAGAAAAAAATGTCACACAGCTGCCCTACTGTATGTATTATTGAGGCTGATATGGCACAGAGTAACATTTAAACAAGGAAAAAACATCATGCACTAATGACATGCTATTTAAAAAAGATGCAGCTATTTGCTTTATACTTAAGAACTAAATTTGTTTTCCATTACACTCTAAAGAAAACAAGTGAAATGAAACATGATATATATATCATATATATACATATCATATATATATGTGTGTGTGTGAGTGTGTGTGTGTTAAAAATTAAAAATGCAAAAGATTAAGTTTCACTTTAATACCAGAGCAATCAACCTTTTTCTGAAATACAGCAAGAATGGCACATGTCCTTGAAGACAGTTGGGGTGACGGGGGCTTTAAAAAGGCTAAGCATCTAAAAGTAAGACAAAATGGTTACAGATATGAGTGATTCGCATCTGTCATGGATGCAACTCTAAAATGTCATCAATTTAGCTGACAAAGAACATCCAGCCGTACTCCACGTGGACACAAAATGCTCTTACTGCCACACTGAAATGCACAGTTTAAAGACAGAGAAAAACAGACCAGAAAGAATCTATTGCAACTGTCAGATTAAATTTTGCATTTGAGCAGACCTCCATGTTGTGTTTGAGCAGTCTGTGGCTGTGCCTCAGTCTTTGTTTATTAAGGCCTCTTTGGCCTCACAAGGAAATGTTAAACATAATGTTCCTTGTTATTGATATCCCATTGCTAAGGCAAGGGATGAGAGGGAAGCAATCCAGGCAGGTTAAAGGAAAAACCAGCTGCAATTAGGGAATAAAGAATGGTTCCATTATCCTTCTAGGTTTGGTTGTGGTACAACTAAAAGAGTTGAAAAAAGTAAGTAAGTGAGGGAATTAAAGAAAAGAATAGAAGTTTATGAAAGTGACTGTTAACACATATATAAATTTAATTTATTAAGTTTATTTATAAAACCAATATATCTAATATTGACACTGACAGGTTCATATTTCTTTTTTTTTTTTCTCTTAATACTCTTTTCTAAATGTACACTGTGAATATGAGCTTTGATCCTCTTGCACATACACACCCTCTATTTGCACTTCCCTACAAAAGCACTGCTCCAGCAATCCCTGACTTGCAGGTCTGTGCTGGCGCCCGCTGTCCTCATCTTTAGGTCTGCACCCAGGAACGTCTCTAAGCAGCTCAGACTCAGTCTGCTTCTTATATTGTTTACCGTGTAAGAAAAAAAGGAAAGTTTTTCAGCTCCTGAGATGCAATAACCCTCTCTAGCTCCCAAACCTTTGCCCTCTAACCCAGTGACCACCATCACCACTTTCTTCCTGATTATAAAATTTCCCATAGACCCTCTGCCATCTGCTAGATTATAGATTTCCCTCTTCCTTTAGAGAGGCCCCGGCCCCTGAGGGAGGATCAGCGGTAAAAAGGGTGAAAGAGTGCCTGAGGCACAGCCATGGTCGTGGATGAGATTACATTTTCTATTTCTGCCTGCTAAAAGGGGTCTGCTGTGATGAATACAGAGAGTTTTTACTATTTAATGTCAACTGACTCTCCTGTAAACTCAAATTATACACAATCGATCGTGATAGAGGGGAGCACGTGTGACAAATAACCTGCCACGTTGTCTGCATCATTTCACTTCATCAGCCATCAATTCACCCCAAACCCAGAAGCCCATTTGAAAATCAATCATGTCATGAAAGTGAGTGATTCTGCGGAGAAAGGTTTTTAAGACTTCCTCACCCGGCTGTAGTTTGTGCATGTCTACACTCTCTGTAACTGAAAAAAAAAATGGGTGAATTAAATGCTGTTACGAGGTCACTTGTGTCCATCAACACATTTGTTGAGTGTTCATTATTGTCACATTGTAAATAACAGCTTTTCTGAAAAACAATGAAACAGATACGTAAATACAACAGCCCTTCCTGCCTGTATTTCCTTGTCTTCCCGTGTGAAATTGAGCAAATATTTGCCCATTTAAAACAACACAATGCCCGTCACCCCGTTCACATAAAGGACAGGGAAAATGGCCAAAGTCCAGTTCTATTGCTTCCTCCACCTGTCTATATAACATCTAAAGAAAACTGCAGACCGCGCGGCTGTCTTTTATTCTGAAACAGAGACAATAGCTCAGACCAGTCTCCATGTCACTCAGGACTACAGGCTCCACAGAAGTCCAGTTAGTAGAGATGTGATTAATTATACATACATTGATAGAAACAGCATTCATTATTCATGAGCTGCTCAACGTCAAGGATATTTCCCTCCCTTTCAGCATGATGAAAAGATTTTAAATAATAGCTTGCATTTGCAGATGTCTGCATTCCAGCGGAGTCGGCTGACGCTAAAGCGGCTTAAGTCAGAGCTGTTGTCTTACAGGGAATCACTGCTTGGGCCCAACGTGTTTCAAACTGTTGGTGGCTGTTTGGTTTCCTGGGGTGGTGTTTTTGTTTTGCTTTTGTCTGCTGCTTTTAAGGCTTTCCAATGGAATTGTAGCTTCCAATTAGAGCGAATAGGTGTCTACTGCCTCAACCAGCCACATAAAAGTGGATAAGGTTTCATTCAACACCTGTTCAGCGTTCAGGGCTGCATGCGCTTTCAGACTACGTGCAGGTCACAAAGAAAACCTGTGCTTCTCCATGACATTAGGATCCATGGTTTTACATAGTAAATAGGGGGGAGGGAAGAAAAAGCCTTGACTATCAATGCTGTTTCCTCAAAGAAATCGGCTTACTTTTCTTAAAGCCTGTGGAGCCCAATCAAACTCAAATGGCAGGAACTTCCCCTTTAGGCAAGTCTTGAGGGATTTTCTTTAATTTGGATGTCAGACTGAAAAGTTTTCTCACTCCTCTCATCCCAAAATCCGTTAATGTGTGTATGGCGCCGCATGAGAAAGGTAGGTGGTGATTTTTCGAATAGACTCCGCGAACATCAATGAGAACATCTAATCCAGGTAGACTTTATGGTTTCCGGCCCTCTAGGAATAAGCATTACAAACACATGTTTTAAGCAGTCATTTAGTTTCTCTGAGAGAATTACTAGATAGCAATTTCGCTGCTCAGTTGTGGCCTACATTAGCCAGTGTTGAGGTGGTTTCGGAGGGGGGCTGAATTAGAGCACAAGATATCCCCAAAGGTTTTCCCCACCTCCCCTGGGCTGGGCCTTAAAAATACACATTCAGAAACACTGCAGATTATGTAAACACATTCTGCTTAAATGCTTACATGAGAGCAGTGACTGAATAAACAGCATAACTTTCAGTCACTTTCGAACTCAGTAAACTTGGAATTAATTTTTGAATAACTCGATGCACATGAGGACAACAGAGATTAGAAATCTATCAATGTGCGTGGCGAGCAGATCAACTTGTACTCTGGAGCATTGCTTAAGCACAATCTCACTTAGAGGCATAAAGGTGGCTGCCAGTCACATCGGTACTGCTGTAGTCTCTCGCGTTTGTGTTCTCTCTCTCTCGCTCTCTTTTTTTTTTTGTCTTGCTCACTGTGACAAGGCATCTTTCCAGACATTTTAGTTGGATGGAGATTTGCAGCAGCTCATTACAGACTGGGAGGCTCTGTGAGCGGATGCAGTCACTCGGAGATGGATTGAGTGGGTCTGTTTATTGACATGCCTTAATCTGACACTGGGTAAAGGGAATGAGTCACCGCCTCCAGACACACTACCACATCACAGCCACTCCAGCAAATAGGGAGGCAGCACCTAGGATACAAGTGGAACTTCATCAGCGCTCATTAATCCAACAACCCCAGGCCACTCGCTCAAACAAACCATGTTTACACTGCATGTTGGCTGGATGGAGGGGTGATGGAGCTTTTCAAAGGGCATGTGTGCAGGTGCTGAGAACTGCACACACAAATGCGCATACTGTTGCTACACGTACACATACACACAAACACACGTACTCCAGCCTCAAGCTCATGAAAAACGCTCCCGCCATCATAACCCACAAGCCCCTAAACACAATATCTGCGTAGACCAGCTGCTAAAACTCAGTTGATGCACTTTGTCTCGCACATCAGAGCTGGTGCTCAGATCAGGGGTTACTGATTGGGCTTGATGCCAAAGTATGTAGAGCAAAAAGGGGCTTTTATTTAACAGATCTTTTAGCTTTTGTCAGAGATGGGCCACTCCTATCAGTGATCCAGCCATGGAGGCCTAGTTAGCATTTTGATCCTATTTGCTGGTCCTCTAGTGTGACTCACATCTGGTGATAATATTTGGGATGAATCCTTCTAGACAGCTATCGGTGCTGGGATTGACAGCAGAGTATTAGCCACTTGCACATCTCTGCTGCATCTGTAAATCCAGCTTGTTAACAGGACTGTGACAGACCGCCATCAGGACAGAGACAGAACAAAAACAACAACTAATGCTTTGTGACGACACCAGTGCTTATTTTCCAGTTCACCACTAACATTCAGTACAATGTGTGTGACACATAAATGTGAATTCTTTGTATTTTATATTCGAATATAAATTTATATAAAAACTTTAAAAAGGAGTAAACAAGGAGCGTGTGTGAAACGCATAAGCCAGTCACGAAAATAAACCTTTTTTTGAAGAAACACACAGGCACACGGGGAAAGCAGGCAAAGGGGAATGAACACTATGTGAGTCAGAAAGAGAATTACACAACACGGATTTACATTAAAACACTTTGTTTTTCATGCAGAAGCACACACACACACACACACACACACACACACACACACACACACACACACATGCACTCGCATAG
>VVHJ01064432.1:48565-61980 GCA_015107715.1 Tylochromis polylepis
GCCGAAACACGAAGCTGAGTATTAGATGATCGTTAGAATGCGGTTCCAAATGTAGGGTCTGGGGACCCATGGGGGGTCTTTGAAAAGACTCCCATGAGTGCCACAGACAAGAGCAACAGACTAATTTCTTCAAGCAGAAGCGGAGAAGAGAAGCTACGGATAAGTTTTCACAGATTTGTCCTTGCGTTCCCCTCTGCTGTGTTGCGCCATTAAATGTAACAAGTCATATTTTACTATACAGCTCTTCAACAGGAGAATACTCGCTCTTATATTTGACTTTTGTTAGAGACAGGAGGTGATACGTCAAGGTGTGGCCACCTCTGTGTCAGAGCAGACATCGCAACTACTAGACAGTGTTTACTGTTGGCTTATACCGCATATTTTAGAGTCAGCCACGGCCCGCTGATCTATAGCCCACAACCGTTGCAAGTGCACGCAACGTGTTGCATCATTTAGACCCTAGACGTTGCTGTCATGCATTTAATGTTCTGAACTTCAGCAGCACCGGGCACCACGGTGAGGCAATTTCCAATAATGAACAAATATTATAGGCCTAGATGATGGCTTCCATGTAACAACAAGCTGGGGGGAAATCTTGCCACGGGGCAAATCAATAGTAACTCAGATTTATATATAATTAAAAAAAACTTCGAAAGCTTTTACTTCACTGCCAGTTGTCTGTTTCATACCTGCTTGATGCTAACGGTATTATACCTTTTGTTAATAAGGTCAGTAATGAGTTGGGTTCACTGTGACCTTCATCCTGCAGCTAATGGTCATAAGAAAAGTAACAACACATTCAAAGCGCCCCTTATGCCATCTCCACAATGGCTCATTGACATTATGGCTCCTTCTAATGTGACCAGTTTACCACCATTAAATCCCAGCCAACACAAGCAGGAAAACTATGGCAAGAAAAAAAAGGGTTGAATTTGAAGTTTCTTTAGTCGCTCTGCACATATTGCAGACTGTCATCACCCTCCTTGAAATCTCACTCTTTTCATTCAGATGGAAGCGACACTCGCTTACAGCCGGCCCTTTGCACACAGACACGCACGCACACCTCCTCCCATGCAGCCAGGCTGCTTGCCTGACTCTAACCGGCGCTCAGCCGCCATCACATCCTGTCTAGGGCTGGCAGATTTCAAAGTCACAAGGGTGACACCTAGCGTCCGCAGCCTCCGCTCGATTCTGTTATTCCAGCTTGTCCATTTTACCCCCAGACTGTTTCACCCCCACGAAAAACAAATAGCGTGCCGCAAGAATAACAATGAAGCACATCGGCAAATCAATTCCCTGTCTTTATTGGAACAGAAGTCTAGAGTTTGACCACAATTAATATTCTGACCAGGAGGAGAATTAGTTCTGAGCCATATCCAATCATTGTTAATCAATGTAGGGTTGTTGAACTGTATATGGAAAGGAGAATACGGTCGTTTTTTTGCAACGTAAAGATGTAATTTACCTAATTTATTTATGCTTCTATTCATATCAAAAGCTTCAGCTGTGTCCGTTTAATAAACACTCGAGCAACAGCAGCTTCACTAAGCCTGATTTTTTTTGTATTATCTTGACCAAAAACCATTCAGAATACATGAATATGAAAGCATACATTACTGTATCTCACGCACCAGACCAGAGCAGAACAAATTTTTGTCCTCAGACGTTTAGAATTACTATCAGCTCCATATGTTTTAAATGTTGAGATTAAGAAAAAAATAAGCCACACTATCTCCTTAAAGAACCACTTGATACTTAAACGATTCAGATGCCCTAATGTCTTAATGGACATTTAAACTTCTCTTGCATAAAGAAATCACATTCTGACAAAAAAACCCAAAAATCAAGTGTGACCAACTTGTTTGCTTTGCCGCAACACCTTTAAGACATGTTGCAATTGTATAAAGATGGTGCCGCAAGAATCTTTAAGCTCATAAATTGTTAATGTTGAGTTAAGCAACCTTAGGCAATGGCAAGGGACTTTTTTCTCCTCGGGGCTTTCTGATCACTGTATGTGCAAAACAGTGGAGAGGACGCTTTGTATTTCTGTCAGTCTGAGATTATGATGCAGAGGCTTGCATTGTTTGCTTGATTGTAAGTAAAAAAGGAAGAAAAGTTCTTCACAAAAACTGTCAATTAAAGTAATGAGCAACTTAAAACTGCTGCTTTGATTGTTGACATATGTACTGGAAACTGGGTGAGCAACAGTTTGCAATAAATGAGGATGGACTTCTGTTATTGTATCTCGTGTGTTTTGGATTTTCTTTTTTAGGTGTTAAGACATCGGTTTACTAATTGTGAAAGGGATTGAGTTCTGCCATCAACCCAACACAGTGAGGTTAAAAAAAACCCTCCTTAAGTATGAAAATTGTCTGATTTGGAGAGCCACAGTATGTGGTGAGGGCTAAGAGGTTAAAAATGTTGGAAATGTTTTTCACCCTTCAGTTGAGTGCTGTGTGAATAAACGCAACAGCACTGCCTCGAGCAGCAGGGTAGATCATAAACTACAGCAGTAATTTAGCCACAATGTATTTCTTTCTCTCAGAAAGCGATGGCATGTTTCATTTATGAGCTACAATCTACCTCAATATACTTCCTGCTGTTGACGTACCTTTGTGTCTTTTATTGATTTTACAGCTACATTAAAATCCTTAAATTTTCTGTTGTGAGTGAGTGATGATGCATTGTCTGTTTAACATTAGTGTTTGGGTTTTTTTTAACCACAATTATTTGTTCTGTAAAAAAAAAAAGAGGAGAACCTATTGTGAGAAAGTAAAGTAATGTGTTTACGTGTCCACCGATTCATTAAACTGTCAGTCAGTCAGGCCCAGGACCACACATAATGTTCCAGTTTCAGTTCTCTTTTACACCACGTTACAGTCTGTTTACAGCAACTCTGAAACAATATATGATATATTTACCTTAAAAATTAACAGGTTTGTGTTTTGGAAGAAAATTCAGTCTTATCAACCAAAATATCACTTTCTTTTTTAAATTTAATGTGCATTTATTCCATACATGTATGTAGCGCCGTGTTGTGTGTGAATTAAAGCCGGGTGGCGATTAATTCTTTAACCTGAAGTCTGAAGGCTGAGCAGTCTTAAATCCAAGGGAATTTCACAACCTCACATCAGTTTTGAGTTTATTTGAAGCATTTGTGGTGGGAAGCTTGAACCAGTCCATTTGAAAGTACACAGAGAATGACTGATTTTATTTCATAACCTTTTTTTTTTCCCCCCTCTGCTGCCAAGGAATGGCACAGATCTATAGTCTGTCCCTGCTGCTTGCTGGGAAAGGAATATCTAAGCTTCTCTGACAGATGCTGGCATTATCACCTCGATGTCCTGCCCAGCATTGGATCTTGGCCCATGCACAGCAATGGACTTACAGGAGCGACCATAGGACAGCAGAGACAGTGGTACATCGATTCAGACTGGGCAAGATGGCTATGCTTATTTTGGCTGGAGCTGAGGATGATGTTATTATTATGGTCCTCACCCATACAGCTTCTCAAAAAAATTGATTCCTCCTGAGCACCCCTTGCCAGAGGCATAAAAAGGAAGGGGAACTGACAAGCTTAATCTATGGACCTCTCGTCAATGACGATACGCCCTCCACTCCGTTCCACACTGTGCCTGTCCATGATACATCAATTAGTATCAACACTCACCATCCATCTGAGTGTTCACACAGTCCCTTGGGCACACCAACATGGCTGTGTGTACAATGCAACAGCAAAATGGACTTGTTTTCGGCGTTTCAGCAACTTTTTTTTTTTTTTTTGTCTGAAATGCTGGTGGCTGATGTGAGGCTTTTAATTGAATCCCATTTTGAATCCAGAGTTTACCAACGCATTGGTATGGGACCCCAAAGTGGCAGATTACAGTAGCTGCAGCTTTGTTTTATGTCATTCGTTCTGTTATCACTCAATACCATTTCCCTCCCTCCCAATCACTTCTCTGCAAATCGGTGAGTGGATATAAAGTGCAAGTATGTCTACAAATATTTTTATGGCATCATGCTTTCCTCACTTATCAGCTGGAGTGTTGACATATAAATGAAAAAAAAAAACCAACCAAAAACTTGGATTCGTGACTTTTGTTGACAAACATTTTGGGCACAAACATTTCCTCATTCTTTAAGAGCTGGTGTTAATGTTCGCAGATCTGATCTGATGCCTTCCTGTGAAATGTCCAAGGCTTTCTTGAATAGCCTCTATCAGGTTTAATGAAAATACAGCTGTTTCCTTGCTTTGCCCAATACACGCAGAAAATGGATTCAGATGGCCTTGCATTAGAATGGATACGGTCCTTGTTATATACGGATGCAAATGAATGAAAGAATTGTTGAATGTGGCTGTTTGAAGTTGTAGGGTTGGTTGGTGGGGCTCCGGATCATCAAAAGCTGCATCAATTTAATATGCAGTTTGTTGATGTTTAAACAATTAATAATTTGTAACCCAATGACCCATTTGCTTCTGAATGAAACATATTTAAGAGAAGCTTATTCTATTTATGCATAATTGGTTTAGCTATTTATGCTGTTAGATGGCAATTAACAGACTTTGTGTAGAATCCTCTCATGTTTAGAGCCAAATGTGCTCTCATGGCTTCTATTTGAACGTCTGTATGATAAATAACAGTTTAAATGCTTTTTTGTTCAAGTGGAATTACAGTTTTTAGAAAATTTGCAAATCATTGTATTAAATTATGTTTTAAAATTGTGCTTGTGTCTGTTCATATTGTAAAATTACTCTATAGTACAGTTAATTTCACAAAGTCCAATGAAATGAAATATAAACAGTTTGTTGTCATTCTAGTTTACCTTATCATTTTTTTTCTCTTATAAAATGTTGAAGCAGACATGTAGACCAACAGGTTGGAGAATAAAGGAATATGCTTGTGGAAACTTTATAACAATTAATGAGATGAATGATAAACTCAGAAAAATATAAAGTACAGGGCATAGAGTGAAATTTTTTCACCTATTGATTTTCCCATCTCTGCCTGTTGGAAATCCATTTAGAAAAAAGCAGGATGTACTTTACAGACCATTTTTAGCATCTTACATCAGTCGTGATTTTTGCCATTATAGTAGTATTTCTCCAAAATCAACAAATTGCTTCTTTTTAACATTTTTCTGTTTCCCTTGACAAGCATTGACCTCTGAGCAGCATTCTTTTAAACATTTCTGTATTGGGAAATCAAGTATTTTAGAGCTATGAATGCTTTAGGCAACCTGAGCCGGTAAAGAAATGTTCTTTGAGTCAGTGTGCTTTGGACCAAATCTGCCTTATTGATTAAAAATTCTGGTGCTTCATGTTTTTGAATCCTTGATCATTTAAATCATGATATTTAGCATCCCTTTCCTGTTTCCATAGCATGAAGCACAATAGGTGCAATCATGGGCACAATACCAAAAGATTTCCTTTTGATCTGATTACCACAGCGTGCAAAATCAGTTGTCTTTGTTAGGAGGTCTAGGCCTATTCAGAAACAATATATATATATATATATATATATATATATAAAACAACAAAGACACACACAAACCTAAGGATCTGAATGGACAATAGACAGGATCTGTGAACATGTGTTCACGTGGTGTATGGTCAATTAGCTTTGTGCTGCTGTGTTTATTCAGTGTCAGCTCTGATTAATAGGCACAACATGGTGGATAGAACACCTGAAAATAGTGTGTGGTGCCTGGGTGGGACGTTGTCGCCATCTGATACCATCTCAACAACATGGCACTTATCTCGTCGCCCCCCCCCCCCCTGGGGGTGTTTACAGCTGTTTTCTCGTCAAGACAAATTAGTTTGGCTGCGTACCTTTTTTCACCCCCTCAGAGTGAAGCAGTGAACGGAGACGTCATGGTCACTAGGGTCTGGCTGTGATTCTGAATTGGTGCATGTGTGGCTATGATCAGCTGCATTTAATAGGTGGTGACATATGCCAGTGTTAAGTAAATGTGTTGATTGATCTTTGTATTCACTGCCTGGGGAGCCAAGAAGAGAAAAACATATTGTTGGGCTTTTAATTCCTCTCTAATCTGTCCATCTAATCTAATATCCAAAAATGTTTTGAGCTGCTGTGCCTGACTTAGCAGTGGTAATACGCTAAATCCCGACTAGCCTTACTGGACTGCGTGCTCTAAAATGTGACAATAAGGTTATATTCACAGATGAACACTTCCCTCCACAGCATGGCCACACACACAAATAATCCTCTCTGCCTACCATCGCCTTGTTCTATCTTCAAAAGCCACCTAGCAAAACAGCTGCAGTGGTTTTCACTTAAAACAGAAACTTCAGTGAGATTGTAGTCTCACTTTAACAAATGTTGACTTCCTTTTGACAAAAAAGCATTTATTTATTTTTGAATCAAATTACATTTCCTTTTTTAGTGACCATGACAGTGCTGTTAGCATACCCCAGTGGGTAAGCACAATCACCCCTGCAGGCACCCATATGTTGTCTGTGTGATAGGTGCAGTAGCGTGCGGGAGGGTCATGTTTATTGCTTCTCATAATTTGCCACCAGAGGACTTTGCCCTATCATTGTGCCAGTTTAACATGTTACACTTCATCACTCTAATACTGGGTTTGAGGAACATTTGATGGCATGGGGTACAGAAGGCTAGCCGCAAATTAGTAGGTTTGTTATTTCAACATTAGCTTGTCAACACCTCATCTTAATTTCACAGCTGAACCATATCTGAACCATATAAATGGAGACCTTGAACGCTTTGGCTGCTTGTGTTGAGGGGAGATAGGAGGTGAGAGTGTGTGTGGGTGTAACCGCACAGGCACATTTGTGTCTATGCCACTATGTATGGATGTGAGTGTGTGTGTGCATGTCAGCATGTGTCGAAAAGGCATTCTCCTCCTCAGAGACATGTGAATTCAAAATAACAGACACAGAGATAGAAATAGAGGACGAGAGACAGCGAGAATGAGTGAGAGAGAGAAAAAAAATAATCTCATGCTATGTTATCCTGCAAAACCTGACAAACCACCCCCGAGACTGATCTGGCTTAGCATTCAGTGTGGTTAGGAGCTTGTTTGTGCTCCTATGATTGGAGCAGGCTGGCTAAGTTGGCTTCATAACAGTCCAGTCACAGTGGAGCCCCAGTGGAGTCATGCTGCCTGAGGATGGCGGGCCTGTCTCTATCTGACCACAGATATCAATAAAGGCAGCAGTGCAGTCCTCTGGGAGGCTGGACAGTCCAAAATTTCTTCCCTGAAGGAGGGTTATTAATTGTCTCGATGTTGTATGTGGTCTGCTTGCACAACATGCTTTTTTTGTTGAACATTTTGAATTCCAGGCATGTATCCCAGAATGCAATTAGTCCCCACCATTAGATCAAGCAACACATGTCTTCTTGCCTCATGCCTGGTCTGGAATTATGGTGAGGGGAGTGGGGGGGGAGGAAAGAAAGAAATTAGTATGGAAATTAGCTGTCTTCAAAGCCTTTGGCGTTAAAGGTGGTGTAAGGTGCTACAGGAAGGTGGCAGTTCGCTTTGCAGATATCTGGGTAACAGAAAATGTAGGGATATAGAAGGATTGGCTTCCTTGGGAGACTCATATCCCTCTGTGCAAAGTGCGATTACAGAGATGGCACATGAAAGGCAGTTCATGCTGTTTAGTATACTTTAATTGTGCATTCAGTACAGAGTGGTCTGGGGTAGCAGACTGTATTTTAGCATCACACACTGACTTTTGATCCATAGAGTGTTGGAGGTCCTGAATGTTTGTAATGTTTACCTAATGGAACCAAGCCCAGGCCTGAGAGATGAGTCTGGTTTGCATTCACATCCTTTGCTCACTTTTTTTTCTTGCAGTTATCGTTGGTGATAAACTAGTACAAATTCAAAATGCACTGCAGTAAACTGTGAGGTCTTCAGAACATCAGAAGATTTATTTAATTTTTTTTTTTTAAATCCAATGGATTTAAATCATAAATTCAGCACAGAAATTTATAAGTTTGAAAAAAAAAATGACAGCATGTTTGACATTTTAATTTGGTGTGTTAACTATGAGGTTGACAGTTACAGAACACACATGGGAATAAATGGACATTGTTGATGAAAAAGTAAAACATTAAGCCATTAAGCTTGACAACCTTCTGGAGAGTGCAAAAAGGAGAGAAATTACAATAAATAAATAAAAAAAAATAAACGGAACCCCAAAGAGTTTCAAGGGAATATTAAAACTTTATTTAGAAAAATAAAGAAAATTATCAAAACAGTTTTTCAGCAGTCAATTAATGAAGTCATTGTAGTTTAGAGTTTTATATACATATTACTAAAACAGGGTTGGTGCCAGTTAATGGTCGAGATCAGTGTGGTTTTGAGATGTGATATAGTCTGTACTGAACATTTTACTACAGTGAGGTAATGTGTTAAAAGTGTAATAGTGCCCCGTCATTTGAAGCATGGGATGTTATGGTTCAGATATACGATAATTGTATGCTGTGCTTCAGCAACATTTTATAGTTTTATGGAGTAATGCTTGGTTGTTGACTTGTTTTCACAACCTCTTAGTAGCTTATAATGGAGATAATGTTTGGGGTCATATGCTTATTTACACAAATTGAACTGAAGTGGATACAAATTTTTACTTTTATGTAGACAGTCAGTTCATTTGAACAATAAACAGTTGATCCCGCATGTTGTTTTTAACAGCATTTAGCGTCACATTTGGATGCGCGCGCACACACACACACACACACACACACACACACACACACACACACACACACACACACACACACACACACACAAGCCCATGTAATAATGCACACCTAGTGTAAATACTATAATAGTCTATCAACCTGAGACCTGAATTCAATTTTAACACTGCCCCCAGCTGAACTAGATCTCATACAGTTGAAATCAATCACTTTCTTGCACAAGTTAATGAAACATGTGAGAACACAGGAGTTAAATCAATGAATGTGTTTTCATGGAGGTGTCTTTCAGGGATTCACATTTCACAACTCCATTACAGTATGCCGGTATGCTAAACTTTCTGGCATAATTAACCATAGACTAACTTAATTAGTCAGTGAGGTTTAGGTTCAGTGGCCAGCAGCTCAGCTCTGTGCAGTGAAGTATTTCAACTTGTCAGCAACACTAAAGGTTATGAGGTTCACGTTTCAAAAACATCCATTTGTTAGTTGTAAAACATTCCTGCACTACTCAAAAACAGTAAATCACTTTATCAATCCAATAACTGAAACAAATAAGAAACTCCTATATTAGCATTTCTACTTAAATTATTTTATTTTATTTAACAAGTTAAACTATATATAGACTAAATCCACTGCTGCTTTTTAAATTAGTGAAATTAGCTAAAACTTTAATAATGAAATCTAACTTGACTGTTTACAAAGTGGGTTTAAAAAGGTGTTGGTATTTGTTTGTTGATACTTATTTTCTGGCAAACAGGAGCTATTGCAGCTGTCAGAAAAATTCTCATTCTTGCAGTAACCACCGGGAGGCTGATGCTGGTATTTTTCTCCCTATCAAATGCTCGGTTTTATTGTCGGTACAACAAACGCATGCAGTACTACAAGAATAAAACTAGTACAGGTGAGTAATGTTCACAAATGGTACAACACATTTGTAATGTTTTCTTATTGTTTTCTGATTTCTTGTTATTGCTTTAATATTTCATTTCCACCTTTATTATTTCGCTATAGTTGCTATTTATGGAACAGGGGTGGTAATTCCACTGTTTTCATTTTCTTGCCGTCACTTGTTCTTTTCTCATTATGTATATTTTCAATGGTTGAACAAGAAACTATTGAATACAGACTTCTGCCAGTGCAGCAGTCAACCAACAAAACACTATCAGTTACCTATTCATAGTGATACAATGCTAAACAAATCACCTTTGACTCAAAGTGCACGGTCTGCCTGGAATACTCATGTGTTATGCCCACAACGCAGTGCACTTTCATATCAGCATAGAGAAGGGACCAGTTAATCCAGAGGGTTATGATAGTGAAAGTTCTTCTTTATCCACCTTAAGATGATCCTGCTTTTGCAGTCCTGCACGGCCCCGATAACAGTGAAAAGCTGAGGAGAGAAAAAGTACACGGGTATGCGTTGGATGTACATCCTGAGGTCTGCAAAGAGCTGTGATGACTCGCCCACAAACAGCATGGGGCTTTGTTACCTTTGTGTTCACTGAAGAACATAGCAGATGAGCACCAGGTTGTAGTTGTGACAGCAGTATAAACACATACTGATGGGGAAGTTTAACAGTTTGACTACAGGAGATGTTTGAAGAAGTTATTTTAGCCGCTCTGTTGTCGGGCAAGACTTAATAAGGTGGGCAGTAGTAAGGAAAATGGTTGGTGTGTGACAGTTGCAGAGTGCATAATTTAAAAGTACCCTGGGGTATTGCACAGGATCTTAGCAATGAACTGAAGGCTAGGAAGCAGAAAGGTGCAAACAGATGTAAACAATATACTACTTTCAAAAGTTTGAAAAATGGCAAAAGCATAAAACATTTCTGTTAGATGTCAAGTATAAACAAACAGAATATTTACAGACAGCGTTTGGGAGTGACTGGTTACATGTTGAGCTGCAAAATAAATGTCACTGTAATCAGTGACAAGGGTTAAATGTAAAATATAAGTCATTTAGTTGCTTGGCCCCCTTTTTTTTGCTTCAAACTATTAATTTTAGGAGGGATTACAAGGAGCTTTCCATAGCATGAGGTCAAATTTTGAGTGTTGTTTATTTCTCTCTCTGTTTGAATTTGCACTGCCTCTTATTTGCTAATCAAATCATTTGTCTAAGCAACCACAGTCGGCTCCTCCAGAGAAAAGTCAACCACACCACCGTGTTGTTGGATAAAGATGCCTTTGAGTGCTAAAAATTCCACAATATTTTCCTTCTGAATTCACAAAAGCTCTAAAATTACTGTAAAATGTAAGTCTTCTAAGGGAAACACCTGAACAGCACTGCTACTATAATTAGAAAATAAAAGAGCATCAAAGAGGGTGTGCTGCTGCTCTGCAACATATAAAATATTGTATTTCCAACATTTCAGTTGCACAGTCAATGCTCAGGTCTCAGCGAGTTTTACCTCCACTGCTGCCATTCAGCGTTCACTCCCACAGTGCATTGATCCGCTTGGAACATAGCCAGAGTCCAACGAGCAAGAAGAAAACTGTTGAGTAGCAATTCCAGAGATGTCCCTCCTTTCTTTAAGAACTGCTGACATCATCTGCATCTCGTCACTTACATAGCTCTCATAAATTCAAATACATGGTTGGTTAAAACACATGAATAAGAAGAAACAACTCAGGTGGAATACAAATATCGAGGCTTTACAACCAAATCATGAAGCAGTTCCTGGGGAAGCAGGGCACTTGAGTGCAGACATCTCTCTTGCTATCGCCTCCCTCTGTCCCTCCATTTCTTTTCTCCTTTCCATCTCTGTCTCTAGCTATGGGGAAATTACCCATGAATGAAACAACTGTTGACACAAAGAGAATTATTTTTTTGCCCTCGCTCCACTGTACGGGCAGTGGATTATGAAATCCTGTGATCCAACCTCAGTCCTCAGGCCTCAGTAAACATTAGCTGACACATGGGGGAAAGGAATCCCCATAGCCTTGGGGCAGGATTGCCTCTTGCCAAAGTAAGCATCACCATCCGACTACATAGTAAGACAGATAATGAACTTAAAAGGTTTTTAAGAACAATTATCTTAACTATTTGGGTATTAATGGCCTCAATGTTTTGAATTTAAAAAAACACCTGAACATGTAGCTGAGGCAGAGACAGACCTTTTACGTGGCCTTATATTTATGAATGTATGTAATCTAGGGGAACTGCTCATCCACAAGAAAGTTTATTTAAACAAACAAACAAACAAACAAACAAACAAACAAACAAACAAACAAACAAACAAACAAACAAACAAACCAAACAAATACAAAAACATGTGGAAAGGCATTAACGTGACAAAAATACACAAACATATACAACAACATATATAAAACATAAAACAGTCTGTTTTAAAAACATCACAACTGTTTAATACGTATTAAAAACACACTGGGTTTATGTTTGATATGGAAATACAACTAAATGCCAGTATATGCAATAGTGTGCAAATGTCTTGAGCTAATTTCTTGATATTTTGCTTTCAAAGAATTCAAATTTCTCATAATTTTTAAAGTGTTTCTGAAGGTCTTTCTGAAGTTTTTGTTTGGCTGGTTTTCCATTAATTTTTGGTCGTGATGAATGTTTCTTTTTCTTTGCTTGCATTTTTCTTGGGTCTTAAAAATGACCTGTGAATCATTCAAGCATTAAAAAAAAACATCTAACTCAAGCAAAGACCTAGTATTTTGTCTACATATAACAGAAAACTTAGCAAAGAAGCAATAATAAATTTTATCTTTAGGCACGTTGTTATTAGCAGCCTGTTGCATAATTTGCTCCCATTTCTTTAGTTGGATCTATATAAAGTTCCAACAATAACACAGTTTGACAGGCAAGGTAAAATAGTATTTTTGCATCAAAAAGGTGATTCTTAAACAGTTATTAGCTGAAAACTTGGTTTATCTGGATATGCTATGCATTATGCCCTTAAAAATAAATGGTGGACAAAAGAAGAAATATCAGGCTTAAAAACACTACCTCAGATGAACAGCATCTGAAAGTCATGTGCTGAAGAAATATGGAGAAAGAAATTCAGCAAAGACCTGACACAGGACCTGAGAGATTCATCTGACCCTACAGCTGATCCATCTATTGTTTGCTGAAGCCTCATCAGAAATGGTTCTATGGAAGCATCGCTGTGAAGAAGTCATTCTTAAGGAAAGGAAAAAGGTAGAAAAGGCTGAGATATGCCTAGTTATATAGGTCAGGTCATATGGAAATGAGGAGAGAGGTAAAACAGTGAGTGTCTATCATATGCTATCTGTAAAACATGGTGGAGACTGTCATGGTTTGACACTGCATTTCAGGCAGTGGTGTTGGGGATCTTGTTGAAACTGATGAAATTATTAAAGCTTAAAAGTACTGTCAGATTTTGATCCACCATGCAATACCATCTGGAAAGTGTGTGAGTGGTAACAGCTTTATTTTTTAGCATGACGATGATCTTAAACACACTGCCAATGCAGTAAAAGCATACCTGGATAGAAAACCAGGGACCCTGTCAGTCATTGACTGGCCTCCCCAAAGCCAGAACCTTAACATTACTGAAGCATTTCTGAAACATTGCTCATCTTGACATAGAGCAGAACAAAAGGTAGCCAACATCCAAAAAAGAGCTTTAATGTCCTTCAAGAAGCCTGGAAAATCACCCCTGTGCGTGTGTGTGTGTGCACGTGTGTGTGCGTGTGTGTGTGCGTGTGTGTGTGCGTGTGTGTGTGTGTGTGTGTGTG
>VVHJ01064434.1:3736-16773 GCA_015107715.1 Tylochromis polylepis
AGGAACAAATAAAACACTGAAATAAACCAAACATTAACATTTAGAAGTTATCTAACTGACTTATATATCATGTTTAAGCTCAGTAGCGAAAGACCGCGGCGGGTCTGAAAACGATGTCCCAGCAGTCCGCTGCTCTCGCCGGCTCTAGTGAGCCTCGACCACCCGGTCAGCCATCGAGCTGGTGGGTAACAGACGTCTCTGAAAACGTCAGAGCACTTTTGCAAATATGTGACGTCTTGATAAATCGAGCAGATATTTGAAGTTTCCACAGCTACATTCTCGCCTGAAAATATCTTAAAAGTTTATTTTGTGATCCAGAAAAAGTCATATTTCAAACTTTTTAGCCGCGCTCCTCCTTCTGTTTGAGTTTTGGACGAAATGCATTCTGGCATATTTGGCTGGGTTTAGCTACAGAAGCTAGCGAGCTGATTGGAGACCAAAACAGCCAATCAGAATCTTTGCAACCAAGTCAGTGATTGGTTGGTTTTGTGGCACATTTATCTTGGTGTACAGAAAGAGCTGAGCGCGCAGGGAGCAGAGATGTTGAGAGCAGGAGCGACACACTGAGAGCAGGTCTGCAGATGTCTGTGAGCACACAGAGCAGAGATCTGAGCGAGCGGGGCTGTTATTGTGTGTGTGTGTGTGTGGATAATGGCAAACACTGAAATACATTTCTTGCACACAGCAATGAATTTTGTTCGATCGAATTAAGCTTTTCTTCGCTCAAAATCATTTTCTCCTCAAAATGCAACACTTGCACTTGCAAAATTTTTTTTACGTGTTCTCAGAATAGAGGCACAAAAATAACGCCATACATCTGTTCATTTTCCGTCACTTATCGGGGTCTTTGTGGCAGAGATGCCAAGACCTCCGTCTCCCCCCCCCCCGGTCACCTCCTGCAGCTCTTCTGGGGGGGGCACCGAGGCGTCCCAGCCAGCACAGAGATGTGATCCCCGTTTTCTAACCCAGTTAGATTATCCCTAACAGTAATTTAACAAATTTGTTAAACCAGCTTTCAGAAAAACAAGATGCAAATTTGAGATCTGACTTTTTTTTCTGTTCAAGGATGCAAGTAAATAACTTTAATTTATAAATAGTAATGCACTTTACTACTTTTTATCTATTTTTTTTCTTGTAAAACAGTGCATTTGAAAATTGAAGGATAACAACAATAATTATATTTTAGCCTTAAAAACATGGTAGTGGATCAATCATTACAGAAACATTGATGTTGGTTTAATTTACAGCAGCCGTGGCATAAACCTTCATTACAGTACGCACAGGTTTGGAGTGTGATCCAGACTCTAACGTGTGTGTGTGTGTGTGTGTTTTCAGCACGCCTCCTCAGACGTGGAGAAAATGGTTCTGGGAAACAAGTGCGACATGAACGACAAGAGACAAGTGTCCAAGGAGAGAGGAGAGAAGGTCTGAGCCACTTTACCGTCCCTGTAGAGAGCAGGACTCATTCAGTCAGAGGGAAAACTGAGTGAAAGCAGGAAACCTCCGGGAGAGGATATTATTTTAATATTATGCATTTAAGAGCTGACGAGCTCAGATTTTTACTCTTTGATTTGCTTCATTTGTGTGATTATCAGAAAATCTGCTCACAGTTAGAAACGCTCCACGCTGATAAAACCTTTCTGAACTTATCCTTTAAATGTGACGTCAGCCTTTTCTTCTACCTGGGTGTAATCCCCTTCTCTTTGGTTTTCCAGCTCGCCATCGACTACGGGATCAAGTTCCTGGAAACCAGCGCCAAGTCCAGTATCAACGTGGAGGAGGTGAGTCCCAATCCCGATCCACCGTCTCCTCCGTTAGTCCCGCGCACACGAGGCGACTCATTTCTGTCCCGTTTCCCTCCACAGGGCTTCTACACGCTCGCCAGAGACATCATGGCAAGGCTCAACAGGAAAATGGTGAGTTGAGCAGACTGAGGTCTGTGGCGGAGGCGCTCCGCAGCTGAACATGTGGGGATGAACACTCTAAAATTAAAAACAGAGGCGCTTACCATGAGCAGGAGATTCTGTTAATCGCGATAATCAGCCCTGCTGTGTTCTTATAGCTGACGTGACCTTTGTCCTCCTTTCTTCCTGCCAGAACGACAACAACCCGTCAGGTGGAGGCGGGCCCGTCAAGATCACAGAGCCCCGCTCCAAGAAGAGCCTGTTCAGGTGTTCGCTGCTGTAGGCGGAGCCTCAGCTCAGACCTCCTCCTCCTGCAGCAGGAGCTGAGGAGCAACCTGTGGACAGTTTAGAAGCCTGCTGTGACTCCTCCTCCTTCTCCTCCTCTTCTTCTTCTTCTTCTTTTGTTTTCTTGTTGTCTTCTGTCAGCTCAGCAGCTGGAGGAGGCTGAGCCAACGCAGCGTCTCGGTGTTTGTTGCAGCGAGAACACGGAGCCGACGATGATGATGGCGATGAAGGGCAGGGCCGATGACTGTTTGTACCAAAGCGGGTGGAGCTGTGGCTCCGCCCTCTCCTCTGAGGTTTCATTTTACATGTCGAGTCTGAAGCATATAAAGGATCAGATATGTAGCAGACTCCTGCGGAGGCTTCAGTCTGACTCTTACATCAACTGACCAATCACAGACTAGCGGCCAGGACTACGAAGCAGGTAACCAAGGATACGAGGTGCGATTAAAGGGTTCAGCCAGGTGGTAACGTTCACGAGTCAGCGGGTGTCCACCTGCTGCAGCGTGGACCTCAGCAGCTCCACAATCACCTGGGAGGACAACTCGATCTCCGCCCATGATCCTCCTTTTAATGTGGAGCAGCAGCTCGACTGCGAGTCCCTCCTGGATCCCCGAGCGTCTCACCCGATGTCAAAGAAAGCGCTCAGTCAGGATCTCAGTTCTGTGGTCACTACCCAGAGCTCGAGGCGACACGTGAGGAAGGCAGATCACGCTCGGGTCTCTGTTCTCTCTGCATCTACAAATCCGTCTGTCAGGCTCTCGCCTCCTGCCCGCCTCACTCATGAACGCAACTCGCTCCCAAAGAATCTTCGGCCAAATTGAAATCAGAATCGGTGTTTGTTTGTTTTGTTCTTTTAATCAACACACATCAATAACTGAACTTTCCGATCGCACCTCGTACGTCTCATCTCGATCTAATCGTGCAAAGTGGGAGCACGGCGGTGGTGAAGCCAAACCAGGTTTTCTGAATCTCTGCGCACAGGTTTGCAGCCCCGCGCGCCACCGTCACAAACCCCAAGACCCGGGTTAAACCCGAAGTTACGTCTCTAAGCCCGGATCCTGCTTCGTGGTTCAGGCCTCCGTCAGATCGCTTCAGCTCATCTCCTGCAAACCGCCTAAAAATAAGCCGAGCTACAGGATGTTTCTTACCTGATGTTTGTAATCGGAGGCAAACTGTGCAAACATCCTGAAATGTGCAGCTTCATGTTTTAGGAAACTTTGCAGGAAATCAGCTTAAAATAAATATTAAAATATATATATATATATATTAAAAAAAATGTATCATTTTCATTTCATTCTTGAATTTACAACTCAAACATAGGAAGTAAAAGCCCAGTAAGATCAGCGGGCTTCGAACGGACGAGTGGAAATCATAAAAATATTATCGAGTTTTAAATTTCGTGTTCACTAAAATGTCTTAACCTTCATTTGACCTCCAGCCTTCATTTCATTTCAGAGTTTATTTTAACTAAACAGAACTAATAGTTTTATATTTTATCTTTTTTTTTTCTTTTTAATGCATCTTTAATTAATTGTATTCCTTTAAAACATCTCGGTGATAAATGTGTATGAAAGCCGAGAAAATCCCTGCGAAGCAGCTTTTTCTTCTCTGTTCAAAGACGCGAAGGAGCTTCTGTTTTTACTTTGGATGCTTTTCTGCGGTTTTGTATTTAACCGTTTAATAGCACATGTGCTGCTTTTATTTTGTATTTTGTTCAAAGGAACTGTACAACCTGTGCTTTTATTTTGAAGTGTTTTATTTTCATGTGCAGCTGCTGCTTCCAGATTTCCTCTTTCTGACTCCCGATCGGTTCATTGAGTGAAACTATTTATTTATTATCGTAAAAGATGATTTTGGCGAACGTTCCTGCTTTTAATCACTGCAGAAACTCTGAATTAGGATGAGTTTTTCTGGTTTGAATATCTAACATTTCAGCTTGTCCACATTTTAAGTGTTTTTACTTTTTCTATTGGAGCTAAATGTTGACTGTAGGTCAGGGATTTCAGTTGCCTTCACTGAACGTCAGCAGTGAATTTCTGACAGACTGAAAGATGAGCTTCAGAAGCTGCTGCCACTTTTAAGGCGCCAGCTGATTAAATTCGATCAGCTCGGCGTGGAGACGTAAGCTCAAACTTTCAGTTTCCTGGCAGTTTTCTCTGAAAAGGTGTTTCCACGGGAGGAACTCGAACTCCTTAAAACATTTGCAGCCGATTCTGTGATAGCGTTGACCGTCACGCCAATCCCAAGCGCGCCAAAACAACGGCGGGAAGCGAGATGGAAACGCGGGATATAAGCTGAAGCTACTCTTGAGTTTTTGGAAAGTTCTCGACTTCCTGAAATCCCTCCTGACTGTTCCTGCGAAGGCAGAGTGAAAACAGAACAATTTTGTGACGTCCATCCCGAGCCCGCCAAAAACGGTGAGACGGGTGAGGCGCGTTGCCGTTGGTCGTTTTTGTCTCGCTTCTGATGAGTTTCTAGTTTTACAAATATCGTGTCACTCAGAAGTACAAAGTGCAGGTGTGTGTTTTTAATATATTCAAGTACTTTATAAAGACCCCACAATAACGCAGAGAAAACCCCAACAATCAGATGAACCTCCTATGAGCAAGTGGTGACAGTGGGAAGGAAAAATGTCCATTTAACAGGAAGTACCCTCCAGCAGAACCAGGCTCAGGAAAGGCAGCCACTGGTGCAAGTGATTAAATATCCCATGTTTGTCTGAAACCTATATCTGTACTCGTTTTTACTGGAGCCTGGTGAGATGTAAGGAGGCGGTACCGCAGGAAACTTGGCTGGCGCGCCATAATTATAACGGCGTTATCTTTGGCGAATAGCTGAAAATCAAACGGTATTTTAGATTGCTCAGAATGCGTTTACCCCTGAGCACTTCCTGCTCAGCTGAAAGCCTGCAGAATCGGTTCCTCGAGTCCCTGCGAAGGAAAAAGCCTTTCAGAGCTTGAGCTTCTGGAAAATTCCTAAAACTGAATGTTGGCTTGATCCCGAGTTCAGCGGGAACAGACGCTCAGCAGCTGCACATGAAGCCCATGTGCAGAAATCAGTGTTACAGCACGTTTGTTTACAGCAGCAGTGTTTATTTTACTCCGCTCAGCTTCCTGTCACGGCCACAGACTGTAAATAAAGATGGACGACGTGCTGCCTCTTCCTCTGAGTATCCGCCGGTCCGGTTTACTGCGGAATAACTCCGTGACCTCAATCAGAGAAGCTGCCAATCACGGCCACAGACATCAGTTTAAAGCACCCAATCAAAATACAGTACGAATGTGCTATGAGTGGGTGGGGTTTATGACCTGTATACTTCCTTTCCTCACTTCCTGTCGTCCATCTTTATGTCCAGTCGGAACGTCTTAAAGGTTAATGAAACGGTGAAGGAGGTGTGCTCGATGTGTTTTTGTATTTTTCAGCACTTTGTAATTCGCTATGCAAAAACCACTTTTTCCTTTGATTATCAGGAGTTTGCGTTACTGTGCTCTGATTGGTCACACAGGTCGTCAGACGCGACGATGTGTCAGAGGTCATACATTTAGCAGGAAAGAGTTTTTATTTTAAATGTGACTTTCAGATTAAAAGCCTCTTCACTTCAGCACAAGGAAACACGGATGGTTTTAATAAAGTTTTATATTTGGGACTTTTGTTGGCGTCGGCTGGGATTGAAGGTTACTGATGAGTGTGAAACAGATGAAGGCTCCGATGAGGAGGAGCTGGATGTTTGTTTGTTTGTTTGTTTTTTTTATTTGAATCAAAGAAAAGTTCTGCAGACCAGAGGCTCTTAATGTGAAATTCACGGGACTGATTCAGTAGGTTCCTCTGACCCCATCAGTGTCTTCCGTTTGCTGCTCTGAGACGTTTGGAGCATCGTCGCTGCTTCAGCTGATGAACAATAAACAACTTTTTCTACCATCTGGTTTGTTTTTCATCTTTAATCGCTCGACTGCTGAAGCGAGGAGAGGATTTTTTAATGTAAACAGTCAGTGGCAGGAATATACACATATACATATATATGTATGTGTGTGTGTGTGTGTGTGTTGAGTCTTAAAGTTATCATGGGTTCTGATTATGTGCAATAGTTTTGGCACACATGGAACTCCATACTGTCTTGATATTTAATAAACATGTTTTTAATATAAATAGATCTTCAGTCCCGGCCAATCAGCTGATGGTTCTGCTTTTAACGTCCTCTCTGTGCACGCTGACCTCTCAGTCGGCTGCTGTGGAGAAACTACTGTACCTGTTACGTTACCATCACGACCTGCCTGCTGTGGTGCCGAGACTGAAAAATGAACTCCGTATTATTCTGTAAAACCTAAAAAGAAACGAGCGTGTTTTGCCCCGGGTCTGTAAGTGATGCTGTGTGACGGCGAGACGTGTCAGCTGATCTCAGAGAGAACACAGAACAGGAAGTGTGTGAACAAACTGTTTATTATTCAAGTAAAAAGTGACAGCAGACGCTCAGCTGAGGGTTTATTTACACACATGTACAGACACAAACCTGCCGTCCTCACAGCGCGCCGGGCCGCCCACAGACTGACCCTGGATCAGCACGGACGCGGTGGCGAGGAGACGAACTCAAATGGGCCTTATTTACAACAAAAATGAAAGCAGCTGAGGGGCGGTGCAGGAGAACGCTGCTGCTCAAAGTCCGACGTCCGGGTCAAACGGGAGGAAACTCAGAACGGCAGCAGGAAGCAGACGAACCTGCGCGCACACACACACACACACGCACACAGATTTAAGGTGTGTATGGAGGTCCTCACACGTCACCTCAGAGACAGGAGACTGCAGGGTCATCAGACCAAACAGAGACCAATTGGTGACCTCCAGCAGCCGCTAAATGGCTGAAATTCAAATCTTTGTGTACTCATTTATATTTTTCCCTGGTGATCAGTGTTTTCTTGGGGGCGGGGCTTTTCTGATTGATGCAGATTACTTTAAGGCGACCACCCTGAGCTCACCGAGTCTCTGATCTGTTTCAAACTCATTTTTATAGCTTCACGTTTCAGCCTTCGTCTTTAGAAAGAGTCACACAGATAAAATGATCATTAACAGTTTGCTCAGGTTGTATGCCTTTTTTTCTCTCCCCCCCCTTTTGATTTTATTTTCTGCAGTAACCCAAAAAGCCATCTGGGGAACGTTTGCTAACTTCCAGTTTTCCCAAAAGCACGATCCCTCTGTGAGGCCCTGCAGTCTGAGGTGAACCAGCGCCGGAGAGACGAGCAGACTTACATGGACGTCGTTCAGGCGAGCCGATCACACGATGGTGGCCGGGCTGATGACTGTAGCTTCTTTCTGAGGACAGACGGAGAACACGATCAAACATTTATAACCTCCTTCCCTGAGAATCACTGAGCCGCTCTGCTCTGCTCAGAGAGGCAACAAACATATTGAAAAATATGAAACTGACGATCTCGTTAAGAAATTCCAACAAACACTTTGATTCCTGTTTTTCTTTCCAGCCTAAAGCTTCAGCTCTGTTACTGGAGACGTTATTATAGCTAACTGAAGCTGTTCTGCTCAGTCTGTTAGTGCCGCCTCCTCCATGGCGCTGCCTGCACTCACAGCTGAAATGTACTGGCTGGGGGGGCTGGGCTCCTCGGGCAGCGTTTCCTGGAGGTGGGAGGACACGCAGCCGCTGTCGGAGCCGGTGGAGCCGGAGAGGCAGCGAGACGACGAACCCGAACTCTCAGTGGCTGAAGACAGAAAAAAAACTGCAGTTAGGCGTTAAAGTGGAGCGGTTGGAGGATCAGGACGAAGAGCACAGATTACTCAAACCTAATCTGAGACTCGAGTTCACATGTGTGCTGACGTACTCATGGAGGGCTGGCTGCTGGTCTCGTGCTCCTGCTCGTCTTCCTCGATGCACGAAGCGCTGAAGGAGCTCTGAGCGGTGGGAGGAGGCGGGATGCTCTGACTGCAGGAGGAAGAGGAGGATGTTATAAAAACCAGCATGAGAACCTTTGACAGCAGGACGGGTAAGTCTCACCTGTACATGTGCAGGTTGAGCGGGCCCAGCAGGCTGGTTGAAGACGGGCCTAATGCTGCGGGGTCGGAGGTCACCGCTCCTCGTTTAAAAGGATTCGAATGGTCGAAGACGGAGACGGCGATGGACGCCCGCGTTCTGGCACCTGAAGGATCCAATCACCGTTTTACTTTTTGATCAGCAGTAACTAACGAGCTGACTGGTGAATTTTAGTAAAGGTAAAGTCTGAGCGCCACCTCTGCTCTTCATCATGTAGTGAACGGCTCGGTCGCTGATGGCCGCGTCGCTCGGCTGGATGTCCAGGAACGGTTTGTTGCCCACGCCCATCGACACCATCTCCTTCAAACGCATCTCTGCTGGCAGAAAGACAAACGGGTGAGTTGATCTCAGACACCGACTGCTCTCCGCCCTCCTGAACGCTCCGCCGTCGGCACCTTTGTTCCTCGTGGCCTGGGTCCACAGGATTCGGGCGATGTCGTTTGTCCAGGCGTGTTTTGTGTCCGCTGTGGTCGCCTGAAGGATGAAGGTCTGATTCTTGGACGTCCTCCTCCTGAACCAGATCTCAAACCTCAGCCCGCTGTCCCCCGTCGACTCAGTCAGGCCGACGTCCGCCGTCTGCAGCACAGACACGAGATTTCTGCTCAGAAAGCGCCTCGCCCTCACGGTCGGCGCGGGCTCGCCTGCCCCCGGAGAGCTTACCTTGAAGGAGTGTTTGTAGATGAAGACGTCCAGCCCTCCCTCCATCTTCTTAGGTTTACTGAAGAGGACGAGCTCCTCGAACAGGAAGATGCGACGCTGACATTTCCTCCTTCCGCTCCAGACAGTGAACTCATCCTGCCGGATCAGCTGACCCTGCTCCTTCAGGTTCACCTGTAGGCAGAAGAAGAAGAAAAGACAAACTCAGGAACCACCTTCAAATCTGATGTGAGCTGATCGGGTTTATTTCACCTCCGTTTGTAGGTAAAGTATCTGTCTGTGGTTCCAGTTTAGTAAAATCACCTTTTCCATGATGGCATACAGATTCACCCTCCCATCAGGAAGGTTCCATTTACATCTCCATTAGTGCGCCGCAAGCCCAGCAGAGCTAAACACGTCCCTGTGATATCTGTGTATTATTTAAACGTGAGATGATCTCATCACAGCCTGAACTTCAGTGTTTAAAGGCGGCAAACAGCAGCATTACGTGCTGGGAAGTGCTGCAGTGCAGTAAAACATTTGGGGTCCATCCAAACTAAATTTAAGACGTTTTATTGCTTTAAGGAGTTTGGGCACGAATGATGACGCTGAAACAGGATTATAAGAAAGCAAAAGAGCACAAAAACCAAAAGCGGCTCTGGTGAGGCTCACGGGACACGGCCGTTACATCTCCAGCCTCCCGGGGAGCTGCAGTCTGCTGGAGGAAGCCTCTGAAGTGGCTTCTTGTGTATTTAACAGCATATATAGAAAATAGTTTCTGATACCGTCACGCACAAAACACAAAGTGGGAGCTTTCAGTGACACGGTCCAATTTAAAGGTCTCACTCTGAGCTCTGTTTTCATCATGAAACCCACAACAAACACAAACCTCCCATCTTACTGTGGCAATCGTGTCCATCGAGGCGGTCGTGTGATCGGCTCTTAGTTACTACGGAAAAAGCTTTTCAGGATTGTGGATCCAGGAATTTTTAGGAGACCGTAATCAAGGATTTTGGAACAAATGATCACTTCCAGTTCCTGAAGTCCTGCTCCTTGGATTTGACTCATCTGTGACATGAAGGGAGCTTTCAGCCCTCCAACCTCAGATCAGCGTTTCTGCTGAGGGCAGAAACATTTACCACGTCTGCAACGCGAGTTTCACCTGAGCTCAGATCAGACTACACTTACGTCACAGTCTCGAATGGCGTCCATGGCCAACAGGTCGTTTCCGTGGCGAAGCTGGAACTTGACCATACTGGTGGCAGACTGCAGTGCGGTAAGCTCCACCTCTTGAGCCACGCCCACCTCCTTCATGAGGTCAGTGAGGAGCAGCGCGTATTTGCTCATCCTCTGAACAGGCTTCAGCAGGTAGGACGACAGGTCCATCTTATCGCCCAGCTCCAGCTGCTTCCTCTGCAGGAAGGAGGGGGGCAGGGGTTAGTGTAAGTACAGGTCCGAGGTCACATTAAGGTCAAAGGTCAGAGGTGGTGGCTGTAGTTCTTACTCTGAAGAAGGAGTGTCCGTGGTTCGCCAGAAGAGCGTCAGACTTGGGTTTGTTCTTGCTGTAGAGGGCGTACAGACCGAACTGCTCCTGCTGTTCAACACAAACACATTCACATGGGGTACATACGAAGTGTGTGTGTGTGTGTGTGTGTGTGTGTGTGTGTGTGTGTGTGTGTGTCCTACATGTCTGAGGAAGCAGTGTGGCACTCTGAGTGGGTGCTTCGAGCAGGCCTCCAGCTCCTTCAGGAAGAACTGGCTGTGGAAGTCGAGGAGTTTCTCCAAGTTGCCGAAGACAACGGTGCGTTTCCCCCTCAGATCCTGCGGGAGGTCTGCTCGGTCCATCTCGGGGAAGTAGTGATGGATGATGTAACGCAGCGAGCGGACGTACTCGCGCTCCGTGTTCACCATCTCCTCTACGATGTGACGCAGCTTGCTGCACGCACATGTACACACACACACACTGATGTCAGCAGAGCAGCGTCAGTCTACAAATTCGGTCTGAGAAACCGGGATTACCCACCTGCCCCTGGGTCGGGGTTCTCCCGTGGGCGTGCTGGGTGGCCCGGGGCTGTGTGGCCCCTGTCCTGCCCAGCTGTGGGAAGGCGTCCTGGGGCACAGCGTGCGGTCTGCTGCTTCGGTGCTGCTGACCTCCAGACCACGGATGAACACACCCGTGTTTCCTCTGCGCACCGGCTCGCTGAGGGCGCGAGCAGACGGGCCGTAGCGCAACGTCTCGGGGGTGGCGGGGCAGTCGAAACTCTGAGTCTTCCTGAGCTGCTGCCGCCTGCAGGAGAAGGAGGAGGAGGAAGAGGAGAGGGAGAAGGAGGAAGATGATGGGGTGAAGCATGGAGAAGAGTCCAGGCGGTGGAGTCTGGGACTGTAGGAAGTGATGTCCACGCGGTCTGAGGACTCGTCTGAGGAGGAGCTGCGAAAAAGTCGCCGGAGGAGCGGCGTGTGCTGCGGGGTGGGAGGGGAGGCGGAGGCAGCAGGGGTGGAGGTGATGGAAAGCATCAAGGAGGCATTACAAGGGGGTGAGGAGGCCTTTGTTTTCTCCTCTGGCAGGCGGGAGGAGGATGAGGAGTGGTCACGGGCCCCCCAGAGTCCTGACAGAGACTTCCTGGAGGAGATGGAGCTCCTGCTGGTGGCAGAGTCAGAGCGGCGCCTGTGGGCGGAGTCACGCGTCTTGAGTGCTGCCTCCATCTTCCTGTCAAACATCTTCTTGGTCTCCTGACACTTGGACCAAGCGAAGCTCCACTGACGAAGGCCTCGCTCGCCCCGCAGCTCACCCGCAGCCACCTTCATCTCCTGAAAACAGGCGTCTGGGATTGGTGGGTGCTGACGCTGGTAGTCCTGCAGGCAGCCAATCACAGCTTGGCATTTGTCTGGCAGTGTGCAGTCCTCCATGCTGATCCCAGCTAGGTGACGCATACCCTGCAGCGCCCAGCCATAGGCCTGCAGAGAGAGAGAGAGAGAGAGCGAGAGAAGGAAGTCACATGGCGAGCCGATGGAAAGGCGACATTCCACTTCCTGTTAATTCCGCTGTATATAAAATGACTGCAGTTTAGCCAAAGTGCAGCAGGGGGCGCTCAGGAGAAAGTCAAACAGCATCAAAAATCTGTCAGAAATGAAATAAGACGACTAACTTTTCTTTTCCCCATTAAAAAAAAAAAAAATCAGCTTTCACACTGTAGTGCATGCTGATTGGTTGGTTGAGGACTTGCAATAGAAAACACTCAGTGGCACCTATTTCAACATGATAACTAAACATCAGAACCAGAGCCCAGCAGGAACTTCATGTGTCCAGGTGAAGGTGACGCTATCAGGAGGCTGCTGCTCGCTCGACGCTTCGAATCCGCATTTACAGATGCTGTGAAACGGCTCGTGACGCTCACAGAGAGGCATTTTACTCTAACATGAGAAGCTCTCTGAAACTCAAACATCATCATTTAGAAAACAAACAATTCAAAGAGCAGAAGATCTTTTTTTGGGTCTTTGTCCAGATGACATGTAACTGACCTTTGACCCGAGGCAGCAGCCCACTGAAGAAATGTTGTTTCTTCATTTTAATAAATTCAAAAGCAAAAAGACTGAAAAAAGAAAAAGGCAGGAGGTGATGGGGTTACTTTAGATGGCAAATTTTATGTTTCCCCTATCAAGCCCCGCTCACCTTTTTTTCCCTTTTTTTTTTTTTTTTTAGGGCCACTCAGACAAACTTGCCATGTGGGGCGGGGCCTTTTCTCACCTGGAGGAGGTCCTAAAGCGCCCGCACTAAAACAGCTGATATAACATGTAAACTTTTAAACCATCTATCTGAGAAAGATGTTCTCCTCCGTTGTGTTCAAAGTGAAGATGTTTCACGGTCCGAGCCGCTCCAGCTTTTCCTTTAAAGTGAGCAGAACTCGGACCCGACACGGAAACGTTCAGGGCGCCTCAGTTTCTTCTGTCTGTTCTGACAAACAACAAGAAGAGACCGACAATGACGTCACTCTGCAAGTCTGTAGTCGCAGAGCTTTGAAGTGTGAGAGCTCGTGTGTGCGCACACCACAAAGGAGTCGACCGCCAATCTCCTTTTTTGTTGAAGGCTGGAGGGGGAGCAGTGTGTGTGTGTGTGTGTGTGTGTGTGTGTGTGTGTGTGTGGTGTAAATGAAAGACAAGAGGCCTCCTGCTTCTCCACT
>VVHJ01064435.1:13520-23765 GCA_015107715.1 Tylochromis polylepis
TTTTAAAGTGTCCTACCCTTGGTGAAAGAACAGCACAGTGAAGACAGTGATGCCGGACTGCTGAATTGCTGTTTTTTTTTTCTATTAATCACTAGTTAAGTGGCTGAACAGGAAAAAGCATACAGGAATACTGTCCACTTACAGTAAAGCTAGTGTTGATCTTTGGTCTCCCAAAATATGGTTTAGGACTTTTGACACTTAAAAGTCAAGGTTAAAGATTCTAAAAGAAGCCCTCTAGAAATTGAGATGAAGACATCAAAATTAAGGGCTGTGTAGGTAGGTTTTGTTGCTTGAATTAACTATTGTTAGATGAGTAGAAATTTCTAGATAGATGTGGCTAAAAACTGTTATGTGTATTTGTCTTCTGCATGCAGCATGAAGGGACTATTAGGCTAGCCTAGCTTTTATATTTTTTAATGATTATTAAGTGAATTAGCAGCAGCTCCTGTCACATATGTGAAAATATACTTCTGAAAAGCTCTAAATCTCTACCTTGAAACTGGCTGAATAAAGTTTCAATTGCTACGCTTTGCAAATATGGTTGCCTTTAAAATGTTGCTATGTCTACGGTGGCCCTGAGAGGTCACATGCACTGCAACTGTAGAAAATACCAGCAAAAAACAGAAAAATTTTGCAAAAGCACCACGGAAGTTGATTAAAACATAATGGAAATAGAAAAAAAAAAAATTCGGAAAAAACACAATAGAAGTGTTTTTTTTGGGGGAAAAAAAAATAACGTGATGGAACAACCATGGAAGTGACAGAAACCAAAACATGCGAAGGACTGTGCTGAGACGCGCTTAAAAGGAGAAGAGGATTGTTCAGTGTTACGAAGATCCCAGTAATGTGTGTTTTAATCACATGATTCATATAACACTGTAGGTAGATGGCTGCTATTAGCTGTTTACTGTTAGCCGTCACATTATAGCCAAAAACACTTCTGTTGTGTTTTGTGAGATTTTTTTTTCTGTTAGCTTCGCCAGTGTTTTTCTCTCTATTTCCATTGGGTTTTATTCAACTTCCATTATGTTTTGTGTGCTTTCGCAGCATTTTTCATTTTTGCTTGTGTTTTCTTAGGCTGCAGTGTGTTTGACCTCTCAGGGACAATGTATATTTCATCACTAAATGTTGCTCCATCAGTTGGGTAAATACTGGTAATGTAGTGTTAATAAATTTAAAGTACGAGCCACCAATTTAGGTTACCAGATCATGTATCTCGGCCTATTTGAGCTTTGAAAGCTAGGCTAACCCCACTGCCCAACCCCAGTGCCATCTGATTAAATATGAAACTGTGCAATTCTGCAACTGCTTGATACCCTCATAATGTTTCTGCACACAAGCTCTCTCTCATAAAGGCTAGGTAGAAAGAAAGCTCTGGAGTCCTAACCAGTGGCCTCAGAACCCTCTTGTCTTGGTCGTCGTATGAAAAGGTCCTGAAGGCAAACATGGAAATCTGCAGAACATGGCTATGCATGAGACGGCAAGAGGAAGCGTGGCCAGAGAGGAGAGAGAGAGGTAGTAGTGGTTTCTCAAACCTTCTTCTTCTTCTTCTCCACCTCAGTCTCCTTCTCCTCCTCCCTTGCATCAGAAAATGTTTAATGGAGAGTCTGATCCACGGCAATTCTCCTCTCCTTTTGTGGGTCGCTGGCGCTCCATTGATTCTCAGATAGACAAGCTCATTTCCACACGTGCGCTGTCATGTGTGCTGAGCTTGGAGCTGCTGAACCTCCCATTTGTTGACCGCTGTATCCCATCATACCGCTGGTGTTGTAGAGATTCATGCCGGCCATGTGCTGAGTCATCTGAAAGGCACAAAAATGAACTGTAGCAGTGCACCCACTCCTCTCACATCTTTCAAAACCCCCAAAAACGAACATAAACACACACCTGGCTGATGTTCCACTGTAGCTGCTGGGCTTGCTGGACTCCGTAAGCCTGCTGATGGGGTAATGTGGGCAAACCCCCAACTTGCTGCTGTCCCATCATCCCACTCTGTTGCTGTCCTATAATGCTGTTCTTCTGCTGCTGTACCATCATTCCAGTTTGCTGCTGTCCCATCATTCCTGTCATGTAGGGCGACGGCACAACGCCGCTAGGCTGAGCCGTGACACCCTGAGCACCCATTAAGCCATTCTGCTGCCCCATCATGCAGTTCTGCTGAATTCCAATCATGCTGTTTTGTGGCACCGCCATCACCCCGCTCTGTTGCTGCCCCATCATGGCCATCTGTGATGTCATCATAGCGCCTCCCATTCCCCCTGCCTGGGCTAAAGAATGGTATGGACCATACGGGTGTGTTGGATATCCCATTTGGTTCATGTACAAGCCTGCTGAGAGCAATCACAGACACCAATAATGATGAGCAGACTATCAACCTGTCAATATTCAGATCTGGACCAGATCTGACAGAAATCTTTTGAAGTCTCACCATGTGTGGCCATACTGCTGGCATGTACCGAAGGAGTGGAGGCGTACAGAGAAAGAATAGAGTCCTTGGATAGTTTCTTGACAGTGCCCTCCTCTGCTTTGGGTGCTGGGTCTAAGAACAAGCTCAGATTCTCAGGCACTGAGGCAGTCACTCTGCTCTGAGGCATGGTGCTGGAAACAGACTGGACAGACACAAGGCAAACATAAAAGTCTGTCTGAATGTACGCAAATAAAAACACAGCAGCTTATAGCACGTACAGTGTCTTGTCTACTACCGTGCTTTTTGTAGAGGAAGCAGAGGAGGGGGCTGCGAGGGAGCTGAAGAGATCCAGGGCAGAGTGTGCAAGGGCTGCGTTAGACACCACTGGGCTCTCATTACTGTCTGGAACACATCCTGCACCATTAGATACCGCAGGGCTTGGAGCCGGGGCATCTAATAGACGTAGTGATGATAATAACCGTTTCAGGTATCCACGTTCAAATCAGTTCATCTAATTAAGATTCTAGCTTTCCGTCCTAAAATAGATGCCTGGGGTGTTTATTTGCTTTTTAGGTGCAGACTTGCAGCATAAAAGCAGTTCTATATTAAGACAGCAGTTTCCTGGTGTGCTAATTTTTGGGACTCTGTGTTAGTGTAAGCGCATGTGTGCAGGTGCATAAGGCAGAATACCTAGTCCAAGCAGGTCTGTGACAGACTGGGAATCTGTCTTCGGGCTGACATCTTTTTTCTGTCACAACAGAGAAAATCAGCATAATTAACACAAAAAATTCTGCACTGGCGAATGAGTCTGCCTGCAGATTCTTTTACTCTTCACACTCACTGGTGGTAAAATTACTATTCCATTCAAGTCATAACAAGAAAAGTTACCAGCTTTTCTCTGCTTGTTTGGACTTCCTCAAATATAAATAACACTGAGGGATGACCAAAGTTTACAATTAAGTTCAACAAGAATATTTCATGTTAAAAATTCTCTGTTATTGTCTAGTGAGACAAAGTTCTTTAATATGCATCATCTGTCTAGGTGCTAAAATGTTTATATCAGTTCAATTGAGGTTTATTTATATAGCACCAAATCACAACAGTTGACTCAAGTTGCTTTATATTGTAAGGTACAGAGTCTACAATAATACAGAGAAAACCCCAACAATCAGACGACCCCTATTGGTGCCAAGGAAGCACCTGGTGACAGTGTGAAGGAAAAACTCCCTTTTAACAGGAAGAAATCTCCGGCAGAACCAGGCTCAGGGAGGGGCGGCCATCTCCACGCCCGATTGAGGTTTAACTTTGGATCCTTTTTAAAATGTTGTTAAGGCTTGAAGTCAGGGAGTGTGGACGCCTCGATTGACTACTACTGCATTAGACTTTGGTTGCCTTTTGAAAAAATGTTATTAACTTTGCAACTTAACAACAAAATAAACAAAACCAAGATAACAAAGGCCAGAATTGAATCTCCGATGTCTTTAAATTAGGTCTACGCTATGAACATGGAATGATTCACCTACCAATTTCATCTTCTCAAATACAACTGGCTCCTTTGGGATGTTGTCACAACTCTTTTCTTTCTGCACAGAGAAAAGAAAAGGTTTTGTTTGACGACACTTAACTTTGCTCGAGGGTAGTGGATAGGATAGAAAGAGAAATTCACTCTCCAAACCTGTTCTGCAGATTCTGCTGGAGACACAACAAACACTTGGATCTGTTTGTGCGGACTCACCCTGAGCATCTGGATGTCAATGACTTTATCCATGTATTTCTTCTTTTCATATTTGTCCCTAATGAAGATCTCGGCAGTCTGGTCTGTTTCAGGACGCTGGAAGCACTCGGGTAAAAAAGCCTCGTAGAGCCGTTTGGCCTTGGCATTTCCCATCTCTTGAACACACTGGGGACACCAACAGATAACAAAATAACTGACACATTGCAAAGAAATCTAGTAATGTTAAAATGCAAAATCCAAGGTGTCCTTGGTAAAGTGTGGTTATATGAAAAAACAGGATTCTTACAGTGAGAGCAGAGAACTAAAGAAAAAAAGTGCTGACCAAAGAAATCCCCTCACACTGAGAAGCATCACACGGACTGTCTTGTCTATCAGACTCAGACGAGATGAGCTGCATAGTAATGAGAAAGTGGCTACTCGGCAGTGGAAAATCCTCAGTTATACTGTATGTGAAAATACCAACTACCAGATAAGATAAGCACATATACATATAGTAAAATTAAATAATTTATTACTATTACTAAAAATTATATTATTGTTTATTTTCTATCTATCTATCTATCTATTGTATGGAAAGCTATTTTATTTAAAGGTTTTACTTTCCAAAAAATTTTCACAATAAAAGCAACAGCTTAGAATTTTGTGCAAACGGGTGTTTTCTTGTTAACAGTCTTATGCAATGAACAATACCACCTATTTTTTATATTTAACACAAAAATCTAAAGATACAACCAGCACATGGTTCATTTGTGTTGCTTTAGCATAAAGACTCAAAACAGAGAGTCAGCCAAACATGTCCAACCATTTTAAAACAAACTCACTGATTAACACAATAATCTTATTTATTTTAATTTTTAAGTAACTGGTTTAAAAATGAACAGTAGTGGTTTGATGGATACTGCATTTTCTAAATCTTACGCTAAGCTAATTGGTTGATTGTGATTTGAATTATACCCACAGTTTTAAAAAAACATTATATATGTTTTACTGGGTCATAATGCATCCCTTTAGTCCATCCTCTATCTGAAATAAGCTGCCTCTTTAAGGCGCCGTTCCTTAATAGCCAACTTTCTTCTGATTGGATGCTCTTCACTTGGCTTCCACAAACAGAACCCATGGCTTGTAAGCCACCTTCTAGTCTGAAATGACCATATAAGGAAATTTCAGCCAGACTAGTGTCTGTTAAGCTAATTAGAGAAATAGAGATAGTTCAAAATATTTAACCTAACATTTTAAAGCTTGGTTTTTTTTTGAGGGTTATGAAATTTTCATAGTGAAGACCTCTGACCTGGACTTGCTCCTGTGTCCACTGATCCAGGTTGACAGACTTGACCTTGGAGATGTGAACCCCCAGGTTTCGATGGATACCAGCACAGCGGATACAGATGAAGATGCCCAAATTCCAGGATGCCCATCGTGGCCCTGGAAGAGCGACAGAGGGAGGGATATGAAATTTAGAGGAGAGAGAGTCTTCATAGAGGAGTGATGCAGGGAGAGGGTGATAGGTCAAGCTAAAGGTTTAAAAGAGATTTAGGTTAAACAAGAAAGCGGGCTAAGTGAGTAGACTAAAGAAACATGAGGAAAAAAAATGGATTAATTTTAGACCAATTATAAAGAGACGAGTTTGAAACCTCAATTATGAGTCTGAACTCAGCAGGGAACACATCTAATCCTGTGTAAGTCATGCAGAGGCCTAACACATAATAGGATCCAATACGAGAGTTAGCCTACATAACTGAGAGGCGAGTGGAGGAGTACAAAATCCCACAAACACGCACCACACACACACACAAGCAATCACACACACTCAGGGCCTGGATACCTGCAGGGATGATTACTCATTTGGTCAAGAGCCTGTGTGTGTGGGAGCAATGTGATCTGCGCTAAACGTATGGATCCACTCAGATTTTGTGGTGACCTGTTCATTGCCTGTGCTGCATATGTTTTAGCTTAAAAGCATCCTTGCAAATCTTCCTTCTATATTCAGAGCATAAAATAAATAAAAACAACACGGAAGAGCTATTTATTTATTTATTTTTTGCTCAAGCGTCCTCTTTGGGGACTACACTCAGCTTCAAAGAGAATATTTGTGCTGCTCTCCCATCTTTACCATATCGCCCTCCTCCTTCTTCCTTGCCTCTATCTCTTCCTGCGACTCTCTGCCTCCACTTCTCCAAATCATCTCTGCTGTGAGTCTTTTCCCTGCAACCCTGCTGCCACAAGTCCGTGCACTGTGGCCTTCACGCCACTAGGGGGAAGAGCAGCTTTTCGATTTGGATTTTTCCTCTTCCGGCAGACAAAGTCATTGTACAGAGTTTAAGAAAAGGCCATTCTATGCAAATGAAAGGGGAAGTTGAGTTTGAGAAGGGGAAAAGAAAAGAAAAAACACACAGAGCCTTCCTCTTTTCCTCTGTGAAAAACACTGCAATGAATACGCTCCTTCTTGAATCCTGCTAAAAGAATTCTGTTTGCGCTATTAAGAGTTAGTTTTCAGTTTTCTCCATCTTTTTAAACTGCGAATCACAAATGCAAAAAACAAAGGTCCGCCATGTGCACTCTTCTTCCTCACAGTCTAGCTGCAGCATTAGCCATCATGCTGGCTAATAATAGTAGAATTACTCTGCAAAGCCTGCTTAGCCACTGCACACGCCGGCACAGACGCAGAGAAAGACAGAGACACTGTCAATTGTGTAGAACTCCCTGAACACTGGAATTAGTTTGTCCTTCTCATCTCTTATTCTAATGCTCCCTCTGTGTTCTGGCCGCCATTTCTTATCTTTCTCACTACAACTGTCTCCCTCCTGTTCTCCTTTGTCTGCTCATATCTCTTTCACACCAGTTCCATTTCTTTCTTTCTGCCCCCATGTTTTCTGGGATTTCAGGGAATGCTTTTTCCATTCTTTGCATATTGGACAGATTCTCTTTTTTAGCAGTGCACAGTTTTAATATTGAACTCTGCTCAATATTAATCTTTCACTTTATAAGTTGGTGACCCCTAAAGGGAGCAGCCAAAAGAATAAGAATTTTATTGGTGTGGCCCTTCACAACAGTCCCAGTTTCTCATGTGGCTCCTCGGGAAAGTTAATTCCCCACCCCTGCTTAAGGGGGCTGGCCGGCCACCTATGTGGCTGGAGCATGCATATCCACTAGTAATTAACAGTCAGCAACCTCACACCTTTTCTTTCTTGATTAATGGAATTACAGTAAACTTCAGCAGTAATTTCTATTTATTGTCAAATAGGAAACACTTGTGCTCGCTTACTTCTGTGTTACACTGTAACACAAGTCAAAACCGCACATCCCTCTGAAACTCTAAGATGTAACAAACACCGTAATCTAACATGCACGTCCCTGAAAATGTAACTACATCGCTTTGACGCAGCTTGTAAATGTGATTGGTCTGTTCAGTACCATTGATTGCTCCTGTGCATTTCTGGATCCTTTTTCACTGCATTTAAAAAAAATTAAATTAAATTAACGAGAGAATAACAAGCAGCGCCTCAATATAACGCCTCACAGATGTCAGCAAATTCCTGGAAGAAGATTGCTGAAACTACTGGAGTGGACATGAGGGAACGGAGAAATATGTTTCTGCCATGGCTGGTACAGCATTCAAAACACCAGGACGCGAGATAATTAACACATAATGCACCACGCACAAGCATGAATACTAGCAACGGCATTGGCCACTTATGTAGGTCATAGGCTCTACAAAGATTCACCACAAAAGTCCAAATCAGCCTTTAAATGCTAAACTGATAAACATACCCAGTAAAAATCAGCACTGTCACTGTTAGCATGTTGACATTAGCGCTTAGTTAAAAGCACTGTTATACAGTTCAACTGAGCTGTTAGCATGGCTTCAGTCTTCTCCATACACTGCCTTTTATTTTTCTCCCCTCATGCGAAGGTTTAATCTGCTTCCAGCTGGGTATTATGAATGTTTGGAGTCATGGTCCTCAGGTGTGCACAGGAGTGTGCTGATCTGGTGAGCCGGGGGAGCAGAAAGAGCACAGAGATGAAGGCTACATTTAAGGCAAATCCCACCTGCACACCACAGAGAAGCAGCCTTCTCTGGTTCCAATCAATGCTTTGCTTGAGTAAGAACCCATATACAGTGCGTCTGTCCAGCAGCACTGCACACCTCCAGGTGCTTTGAACAGATATAGTAGGACGAGAGTAGGTGGAGGAGATGTCTAAAAAGGGAAGAAAAGAAACGATCCCTACGAATCACTTTTTCTTTGTGGCTGGCATCACAATGAGTGTAGACTGCTCCACCGTTCAGCAGCAGTGGTGAATACATGTCCTCTTTTCTTGATGTGATCAAAGGAGTGAATGCCAACACCATTTGAAGGTCTAATTAAATTCTCCAGGTCTGACTAATAAGTCCCTTTCTCAGTTTTTACACAGAAAAGCATCCAAAAGCAGAGACAACTGATGAATCACCCTGGCAAAACTAAATAAATAATTAAATAAAAAATGGCTATGGTCATGGTTGTGAAACATGCAGCCTGAAGCACATTAGGGGTGGAGAAGGCAGAGCCACGGTGAGAGCCAAAAACAGTGACAAGCAGGAGGGGATTTTTATAGTCATCAAACGGTGGACTTTAGCTGTCCGACATCCTGCTGGGGTGTAATGGGGGTATGATGAGCAGAGGGCGCACACAGAGATCTGTAATGAACTTCGCTGTCACTTACACACACACGTATTTGAACGCTTTTACATACCATTACTGGTGACTTAGTTATTAACCTCTCATCTTAAACGTATCTCTGTTAAAAACCCCATTATAATCCTTACAGTTAAAAACACACAGGTGCACACGTTACACAAATACACTGGTCCACCGACTCTCACACACACACTTGTTCATGAGCAGGTACATATGGCCCATTAGTCTATATCCCACAAGGATAAATGGTGCTCTCTGCATGCACCCAGTTAATCCCACAGAGCATCTCAGTCATCAGCGGATCCCACGCCCTGCTCCGCTGCTACACAAAACACACGCTCATGCATACACGCCTTTGTCCCTTACTCTCTAGCCCCTTAGCATCTAAACCAATCCAGATACCCTGGAGCCACCCAGTGACCCAATCTGAGCGAAGCAGATGGAACCTATCGATAATTTACAAAAGGCACACCCACCATCTGTGTTCTTATGCAAACATCATGACTGGGATCCTGCAGGTGAGTAATTGAGGTCGAACAGTGTTACATATCAAAAGATGAGTAAGGCAGTCCAAATTTTTGGTCCTGCTTCTATGTCTTTTTTTTTTTTTTTCTTCTATCTTATCGCCCACATATTGTTTTTACCCCTGAAATGTTATAAGATTATTGTGCTGAGTAGTCATCTGTGTTATTTGCTTAGCTGTTAGAGCAATCCCCTACACCAAGAGAACCACTATCTACAGAACCAAACACGCATCCTGAGACCCAATTTATCACCTTAGGCGCACAGTAACAACACAATTCATGTGACATAACTTACCTTTGAGTAGCTTACAGCTATATAATTTTTAGGTTTTTAATAACTGCTCTCTTTAAGGTGCTCCTGACATTTTGTCTGCTTCCTGTGCGGCCAATTCACAGATAAAAAACCCCAGCAGACTGACGTGTGACCTGATTATACTTTTGTGTGTTTTTCCTACATGGTTGTATAAGGCTGAATCACTGATCAGTCCAAACGGGCAACTCAGGGGCCACGAGAAAAGTCTTGTCTAGGATAGTGCCCCTCCATAAGACTCTCTTTATGTTTTGTCCTATAGATTGTTACAGTGGTCAATGCTCATGTTAAAAATGGCCAAAGTTTCAATGTACAAGAACTCTCTAAGAGCCAAAAGCTCAGACTTTAGAATGATCTTCTTTTCACTCTCTCTGTGTTTATACACCACTTTGCATTTAATCATTAATCTCTGGCTCTCCTCCACAGTGTATCTTTTAGTCCTGTGTCTCCATCCCCTCACCCCCAGCCAGTCATGGCAGATGGCTGCCACTCCCTGAGCCTGGTTCTGCCGGAGGTTTCTTCCTGCTAAAAGAGAGTTTTTCCTTCCCACTGTTGCCAAGTACTTGCTGGGGGGGGGGGGGGGGGGTGCACTTTTT
>VVHJ01064436.1:0-12462 GCA_015107715.1 Tylochromis polylepis
CAGGACAAGGTGTTCTGCTTCATCCATCTGAGTGTTCAGGAGTTTCTGGCTGCTCTTCATGTCCATCTGACCTTCATCAACTCTGGACTCAATCTGCTGGAAGAACAACAAACAAACTCCCAGAAGTCTGAAACAAGAGAATCTGCAGAGAAACACTTCTACCAGACTGCTGTGAACAAGGCCTTACAGAGTCCAAATGGACACCTGGACTTGTTCCTCCGCTTCCTCCTGGGTCTTTCACTCCAGACCAATCAGACTCTCCTACGAGGCCTGCTGACACAGACAGGAAGTAGCTCACAGACCAATCAGGAAACAGTCCAGTACATCAAGGAGAAGCTCAGTGAGAATCTGTCTGCAGAGAAAAGCATCAGTCTGTTCCACTGTCTGAATGAACTGAATGATCGTTCTCTAGTGGAGGAGATCCAACAGTCCCTGAGATCAGGAAGTCTCTCCACAGATGAACTGTCTCCTGCACAGTGGTCAGCTCTGGTCTTCATCTTACTGTCATCAGAAAAAGATCTGGATGTGTTTGACCTGAAGAAGTACTCTGCTTCAGAGGAGGCTCTTCTGAGGCTGCTGCCAGTGGTCAAAGCCTCCAACAAAGCTCTGTGAGTAAATATGTGCTCTTTTCTTTAGTTTAACTTTTGTTTACAGGCAGTCAATGATTTCTGCTATCACAGATCCATATCCTAAAATATACGAACATCATTTTATTATAACATTTTTAAATGTTTTTTATTTAAAAAAAAAAAATTTTTTAATGAAAATTTTTTTTGCCTCTGTGGCCTACTATCGGTCGCACCCGATTCTTTTCTTTCTGGGCTGGACAAAAACTCACCAAAGTTGAACTTCCTCAAACAGCTTTATTTTTTTTTTATTTACCCTGGGGGAGACGTCCGCAGCTGAAAGGCTCTTAGATCTTAAAAACAGTTCCTCTTTTCAGACACATGTAGAGTTCCAACGTCACACTCATACAGATATTTTTCCTGTTGCCATTACATTATCTTAGCAAGGCACCTTTAAAAACAACTTCTGAATATTAATGTTTCCTGTCATGTACCTATTGTCTCCACACTCTGCCCACTGACAGTTACTGTCCTCTACTAGGTCAAAAGGCTACAAGCTTGGTTGGGTATGATTTTAATACCATATATGGTACCTGGCAAGATTAATGCAAGTGTGTCATGTAGCAAGTTTAATGCAGATAATTCATGCAATGAACTTTATGTCTTATATGGAGTCAAACAAAATCACTGCAAGTACATTATGTAGCTATGTTGAATACCGACACTTAATGCAAATAGCTCATCCAACAAAGTTAATACTGATATTTTCCCAACACCTCTTATATTGTAACTTAGAGTAAATTTCTACACATCCTTTAAATGTTTACGGAGCTCAAAAAGTTTTGATCTAAAAACTTGCATGTTCACAACAGATTTCTCTTCAATCCCTCGAAAAGCTACAGTTTTAGCCATTGATTGTTTCACAAAGTACGAGGTTCAATCTATACACTCTCAACTCTAAAAACTAGAGATTAAAAATAACTGAAACTAAATCAAATTCAAGGACAAGTTAATGTCATTTATGTATTTAGTAATTGTACATTTACATATTGACAAAATAAAAACAAACATGGAAATGAAATATTGAGGCACCTCTCACTTCTGGTTTCTGTATTCGTAAATATCAAAATAGATATAGATAGATATAGACACAGAGCACCTGGATAGCGTAGAGGGAAGACTACACTCCCCACCAGGGCTTCTGTATCCAGTAAGGGCCCCTAGGCTACCCCCCCCATGCTAACCAAGCCTACCTCAGATATGAGCAAGAGATAGAAAACTGAAGCCATACTGGCTCAGACATTGCCCAGATTAAGAAGGTCCACTTCAGGTGTTGAGGACCCAGGACACACTGATGAGAAGTGGGCTATTGGAACAAGAAGGCATAAGTAGGCAAGAGATGAGAATAGGGCGCTGTTGGAATGCTACAAGTACAATGGTAGAGGGAGCGTTGAGTGCGAGAGGAACTGACCTGAAAGATAGGATCACGGCGAAGCTTGAAACCTGGACCCTCCGTAGCCGGTTACCAAGATTACGTGAAGTACCCTCTGAAGTCTGGGTTATCTGTGCTGACTGTACTCCATGAGCGTCTGGCAGTGCAAGTGAACCAGCTGCTACCTGACGAGAGGGTGCCCGAGGACGAGCATCTGGTGGCCGGGCCTTAGTCCATGGGGCCCGGCTGGGCACAGCCCGAAAAAGAGAAATGTGCCCACCACCTGCTGGCCCACCACCTGCAGGAGGTGCCATAGGGGTCATGGAACATCACCTCTCTGGTGGGAAAGGAGCCTGAGTTAGTGGATGAGGCTAAGTAGTAATGACTGGATATAGTCGGGCTCACCTCAACGCATGGTTTAGCCTCTGGAACCATTCTCTGGGAGAGGGGGTGGACTCTGTCTCAGTCGGGAGTTGCCCTTGGTGAGAGGCGGCGGGCTGGGGTGGGTATCCTAGTATCCCCTCGGCCGCTGCCTGTATGTTGGGGTTTCTCCCGTTGGATGAGAGGGTTTGTTCCCTGTGCTTTGGGTCAGGGAACAGGTCCTGACTTTCATCTGCACTTATGCGCTGAGTGGCGGTTCAGAGGACCCAGCCTTCTTGGACCTCTTGGTCAGGGTGCTTGAGGGTGCTTCACTTGAGGACTCTGTTGTACTACTGGGAGACTTCAATGCTCATGTGGGCAATGACAGTGAGCCATGGAGGGGCGTGCTTGGGAGTAACGGCCTCCTGGATCTGAATTGTTGTTGGACTTCTGTGCAAACCACAGTTTGTCTATAACAAACACCATGTTCAAACATAAGTGTGTCCATAAGTGCATGCTGCACCAGGACACCCTAGGCAGCAGGTCAATGATTGATTTTGTAATTGTATCACCTGATCTGCGGACATTGGTTCTGGACACTTGGGTTAAGAGAGGGGCTGAACTGTCAACTGATCACCACCTGCTGGGGAGTTGGATCAGGTGGCGGGTGAGGAATCCGCGAGATCTTCAACGCACACCTCTGGCAGTGCTTGAACAGCCCAGGAAGACTGGGGACATTGAGTCTGAATGGATCATGTTCAGCACCTCAATTGCCAAAGCTACTGCACTGAGCTGCAGCTGTAAGGTGGTTGGTGCCTGTCATGGTGGTAATCCCCAAACCAAATGGTGGACACCAGAGGTGAAGGGAGCCACCAGGCTGATGAAGGAGGCCTATTGGGCTTGGTTAGGCTGTGGGACTTTGGAGGCAGCTGATAGGTACCGACAGGCCAAGCGGAACATGGCTCTGGTAGTGGCTGAAGAAAAGACTCGGGCGTGGGAGGAGTTCAGAGAGGGCATAGAAAAACTTTCGGACAACCTTGAAGAGATTCTGGCAAACCGTCAGGTGACTCAGGAGAGGAAAGCGATGGTCTACCTGTACCGTGTATAGTGTGTTAAACAACTCCTTGGTGGCAGAGCCCCCAGGATGGATGAGGTCCACCCTGAGTTCCTGAAGGCTCTGGATGTTTTAGGGCCGTTTTGGTTGACCTCTGTAATAGTGCGTGAAGATCAGGGGCAGTACCTCTGGATTGGCAGACCAGGGTGGCTGTTCCAACTATATGGGGATCCCACTCCTCAGCCTCCCCGGAAAGTCTATGCCAGTAATGCAGGCACTGTACCTGTCCGTCGTGGTGAAGAGAGAGCTGAGTGTAAAAGTGAAGCTTCCAATTTACTGGTTGATCTATGTCCCTACCCTCCCCTATGGTCACGAGCTGTGGGTAGTGACTGAAAGAACAAGATCGCGGATACAAGCGGCGGAAATAGGCTTCTTCTGAAGGGTGGCTGTCCTCTCCCTTAGAGATAGGGTGAGGAGTTCAGCCATCCGGGAGGGGCTTAGAGTAGAGCTGCTGCACCTCCACATCAAAAGGAGCCAGCTGAGGTGGTTCGGGCATCTGATAAGGATGCCTCCTGGGCACTCCCTGGGTGAGGTGTTCCAGGCATGTCCCACCGGGAGGAGTCCAGGGACAGATCCAGGACATGCTGGAGAGATTATATCTCTAAGCTGGTCTGAGAATGCCTTGGTGTTCAACTGGAAGCTGGAGGAGGTGGCTGGGGAGAGGGAGGTCTGGGCTTCTCTGCCTAGGCTGCTACTCCCACAACCAGGCCCTTGATAAGCAGAAGAAGACGGATGTATGGATGTATGGATAAAATCTTTCAGCAAGAACGATTTATTAGTCATAGATAAAGCATTAAAAAGCACCATGCTCAGCGAGGTAGAAGCCTCATTATTAGCAGAGGCCTGAGTTAGGGGACGTTCATGCTCATGTATTCCACTTACCGAGGGGATGAAAAGCCAGCTAGAGGGAGAATCTGGCTAAACCCTCCTGACATAGCACCATCTCAGAGAGCTGGGCTCTGCGTAGCCAAGCAGGGATGTGGAATACAAATTCCCCTCCATGGAACTTTTCTCATCACAGGTAACAAGATACGCTCGACGTCGCTTACCAGCCAGACCCTGCCACCAGAGAAGCCTGAGCTTCACCTGGACACCTGTTCTTCCCCCAGGGAGAGGAAGGTCTGGGCTTTTCTGCTTAGGCTGCTGCCCCTGCAACCCGGCCACGGATAAGTGGAAGAAGATGGATGGATGGATGGACGGACATCCAGAATAGCTAACTGAAGGGTGGACAGTCCTGATCCCCAAGAACCTCCAGAAGGGACCAGTCCCATCCAACCACCAGTTAGTAACCTGCCTCAGTTGCCCAAGCAGCTCCTGTCAGGCATCATAGTGGGTAAGATGAAAAAGCACATAGCTCAATACATGAGGGTGGCACAGAGGGGAATTGGCAAGAATGCAAGAGGTGCGAAACATCAGCTACTGGTAGACAGAGCAGTCGCCCAAGATTGCAAAATCAGACTGACCAACCAGTGCACTCTTTGGATTGACTACAGGAAGGCCTATGACTCGATGCCCCACACCTAGTTCCTGGAATACCTACATGTGTGCAACACGAGGCCAACTTTGAGGCAACAGGACAAATCACCATCAAATGCAAGATCTACCAAGGACATCTACCAATGCTCTGTCCTCATTGCTGTTCTGCGTAGTCCTTAACCCCCTCAGTGAGATCATTGACAAGACTAGTGTCAACCTTAAAACAATTTCACCCCAGTTCTTGGATTCCTCAGGCCTTCAGAGACGACACCGGAACTCAGTAGTTACTTCACAAAACCTTTATTCATCACTTATGCGTCTTCTAGAAGGGAGATGTACATGGTCTGGTAATCCTCTGCAAATCTCAATCTCTTTGTGTGTTACGCAGAGTTTTATAGACACAAGCCCCCATTGTAAATCCTATATGATGTGCCATGTTTGTGTATGTATGTGCAAGCACGCTAGTGCCTGCATGTGTGTGTGCATGTGTATATGTGTACGTGCATTCCTGCGGGTCATAAAGAGGGCCATCTTCCCTCACCCAAGCATAGTTATCAGGTTACCAGCACTGAGACCTCCACCCACCTTTCGCCTTGGGGAATTTCCACTAAGGTATAGCTCCCTTTCTTCCACTTTCACCATCCAAGGTGGGGGAGGGTCTCCTACAAGTCTACTCCTAACTTTATGACACATTTAGGTCAGTGTCTCTACACTATACATTCTATCTAATTCATTTCTAACTTCTTAAGTGAACTACAAATTTCCTCACTAGCTATGGATACCAAATATGGAACGCAGCAATCGTCAGCCACCAGACAGTATGCCAAGACTGAACAAGACATTGATTCAATCATCCACACTACCAGAATCTACAGCAAGGACATTGGAATATTATTCCGATTGGAGAAGTGTAGTCAGATGGTAACGAAGAGAGGGGAAGTAGTGAGAATTGAGGGGATCACACTAGCACAAGACAACATCGCAGACATAGAGGATACAAGTACTACAAGTACCTGGGAATCGCACAGGCAAATGGGAACCACAAAGAGGCTACAAGGAAAGCTGCAACCACCAATTACCTGCAGAGGGTCAGCCAAGTCCTGAGGAGTCAGCTGAATGGCAAGAACATGATCCAGGCTATTAACACCTACGCCCTGCCCATGATCAGGTACCCTGCTGGGATAATAGGCTGGCCAAAGGAGGAGATGGAAGCCACTGACATCAAGACTAGGAAATTCCTGACCATGCATGGAAGGTCCAGCACCCTGAGACTATACACTAAGCAGAGGAAAGGAGGCTGGGGACTAGTGAGTGTCAGAACCACAGTCTAGGATGAGACAACAAACATCCACAAGCACAGCAAGAAGATGGCCACAACTGACTGCATGTTCATTGAATCCCTCAGGCAGAAGAAACCCAAGTAGGTAGAGGAGCAAGAGGAGGAGCACTCATGGAAGGATGGGCCCCTTGCACGGTATGTACCACCAGCTGATAGAGGAAGTGGCTGACATACAAAAATCCTACCAGTGGCTGGAATAAGCTGGATTGAATGAAGGCACAGAGGTACTAATCATGGCAGCACAGGAACAGGTTCTCAGCACAAGACCCACAGAGGCTGGGGTCTACCACACCAGGCAAGACCCCAGGTGCAGGCTGTGTAAAGATGCCCCTGAGACAAACCAGAACAAAACAGCAGGGTGCAAGATGCTAGCAGGCAGGGCATACATGGAACACCATAATCAAGTGGCCGGCATAGTATACAGAAACATCTGTGCTGAGTATGGCCTTGAAGTCCCGAGGTCAAAATGGGAGACGCCCCCTAGGGTGGTGGAGAATGACTGAGTTAAGATCCTGTGAGAGTTTCAGATACAGACAAACAAACTAATGATAGCTAATCAGCTGGGCATAGTTGCGGTGGACAAGTAGAGGAAGACGGCCGTAGTGATAGACGTTGTGATACTGAATGAAATCAACATCAGAGGGAAGGAATACGAAAGGATGGAGAAGTACCAAGAGTTTAGAGAAAAGCTTGAGAAGATGTGGAGGGTGACGGTAACAATGATCCCAGTGTTAATAGGAACACTCAGTGCAGTGATCCCCAAGCTAGCTGAGTGGCTCCAGCAGATCCCAGGAACAACACCCGAGATGTCCCCAAGTGCAGTCGCAAAAACCATCAAATGCTACAACAAAACTGGCTCACATGAGGACCACCCTAGGAAAGGAAGACCAAGAGTCACCTCTGTTACTGAGGATAAATTCATCTGAGTCACCAGCCTCAGAAATCACAAGTTAACAGCAGCTCAGATTAGAGCCCAGATAAATGCCACACAAATTTCCAGTAGCAGACACACCTCTACATCAACTGTTCAGAGGAGACTGCACAAATCAGGCCTTTTATGGTGAAATAGCTGCTAAGAAACCACGACTAAGGAAAAGCAAAAAGCAGAAGAGAGTTGTTTGGGCCAACAAACACAAGGAATGGACATTAGACCAGTGGAAATCTGTTTTGGTCTGATGAGTCCAATGAGATCTTTAGTTCCATCTGCCGTGTGTTTGTGCGACACAGAAAAGGTGAACGGATGGTGCAAGGTTGCCACCATGAAGCATAGAGGAGGTGGTGTGATGGTGTGGAGTTGCCTTGCTGGTGACACTATTGGGGATTTATTCAAAACTGAAGGCACACAGAACTAGCATGGCTACTACAGCATCCTGCAGTGACATGCCATCCCATCTGATTTGCATTTAGTTGGACCATCAGTTATTTTTCAACAGGACAATGACCCCAAACACACATCCAGGCTGTGTGAGGGCTATTTGGCCAAGAAGTAGAGTGATGGAGTCCTGAGCCAGATGGCCTGGCCTCCACAGTCAACTGACCTAAACCCAATGGAGATGGTTTGGGATGAGATGGACTTCAGAGTGAAGGCAAAAGGGCCAACAAGTGCTCAGCATCTCTGGGAAGTCCTTCAAGACTGTTCAAAAACCAAATATTTGATTGGTAGTGTATGTGTGTGTATAGGTGTGTGTTTATATATATAGATAGATGGATAGATAGCATTTTCAGTAGAAGAAACGTTTGGTCATTCAATCAAGTGACTTCTTCAGTATCAGTGGTGCAGATGACTAGGATGTACACATCCTGGACAGGGAGGAACACTGGTTTGAGCAGGGAGTCAAGGAGGCCATTTACGTGAAAAGGGAAAGACCATCTCCAAATCAAGGAGGGAGCCTAAGGGTACATCATACACCATTGTATAATGCTGTGATTGCAGCCATTCTTGAACTCTCTGGGAATGGTAGTCATGACCATTGATAAGTGGTTGCTGGTCAACGGCCATGACATCTTGCATAATAATGATCCAGGAACTGACCTCATAGCCCATTGTTCACCAGTGGTGGTAGTTTCAGTTATTGTGCAAAGGTACTCTTTAGAAGGTTGGGGAAACCTGCAGTCAGCTGAGACTGAAGAACTCACTTGGATGAGTGACAAAATGTTTCTCCCACTGAAAACATTATGTCCAGATGAACAAAATCAACTATAAATCAGCGACATATATTTTATATTTATTTATTACATCTTATTTAATTTGTCCAGAGTTAATGTATGGTATTTATAAAACCATTAATTATTTTGTTGATCATGTCTCAATTTCCCTTTTATTTCAGATTGAGTAGTTGTAACCTGTCAGAGAGAAGCTGTGAAGCTCTGTCCTCAGTCCTTAGCTCCCAGTCCTGTAGTCTGAGGGAGCTGGACCTGAATAAGAACAATCTGAGGGATTCAGGAGTGAAGCTTCTGTCTGCTGGAGTGAAGAGTCCATGCTGCAAACTGGAAACTCTAAGGTCAGATCAAGTGATGTGGGTTTTTCAATTTAAAAAAAAAAGAAAGAAAAGGAAAAATTGAACAATTTCTAGTAAATGAACTTCATGCATGTCTGTTTGTACTTTTAGTACTGTATTTCAGTCCAAGTCACAGTAAACTGTCACATTTCTATCTTCTTTAACATGAGACAATAAGGATTCCAGAAAATCCAGAAACAATATTAAGTATTGTCTAATCTAATCACTTCTCACTGCACCATCAATAGACTTCAATGCAAGTGTTATTTGTCTCCTTGTTAAATATTGTTCAGACTGAGTGGCTGTAACCTATCAGAGAGAAGCTGTGAAACACTGTCCTCAGTCCTCAGTTCCCAGTCTTCCACTCTGAGAGAGCTGGACCTGAGTAACAACAACATGCAGGAGTCAGGACTGAAGCTTCTTTTTGCTGCGGTGGAGAGTCCATACTCTACAGTGGGAATTCTCAGGTGAGGATTCAGTCTTTTTCACTGATGACTATTTAAAAACTAATTGTAGCAATGGATAAATCGCTAAACTAAGGCATAAAAAATTTACCTTTACACTGCTTCTGAGTTTTAGTGGCCCATGTACATTTCTATTGGCTTGTGAAAAAGCTTTTTTTTTTTTAATTGTGAATATTAATGCCATTTATTTAAGAAAATTAATTTTCAATCTGAAAAGCCTTATGAAAATCTTGAAATCAATATGATCTAGTACACCCCATGCCCCCCTTAAACTCACCCTTATTTGCTTCAGGTATCACCTACAATGTAAAATAGGATGGCTGCCATTAATTAATTTATACAGCAAGATGTATAATTTAAATATGGTATCAGAATAACTTAATAATTCAGCTGCATATTTCAATAAACCTTCTGGGGGCTTACTATAGATTTTTCTCTGTGTAAAACAAATGGTGGTGGATGAAGTAGCTACAAAATTCGCTTTTCTTCATGTCAGAGTTTGTTCATCAGGTGCTTTGATGAAGGACTCCAGCAAGCTTTTTTCCCAGTAAAGGTTTTAATGCAGATTACAGTAACATCACTGCTGTTTTCAACGCTAGAAACATGTTTTTCTTTCACTAAACCTGATCTCATCATCTCGGAAATGGATCCACCTCTTTGCTCCTCACAGCGTGTGTGTAAAACAGTTTCGCATCAGACTGTGCCAGCATCATCATCACGTCTTCTGTGCTATCAGTGGGGCTTAATGTTGTCAAACTCTTTATTTACATGCTTATCCTAAATACGTTTGAATGGTAGGTCTGTTTTTAGTTGCAAATTTTGGTGAAACACTTGTATTTCCATGGTGACAACAGCACGCTACAGAGCTGTGCATCACACAAAGCAAAGACTTTATAATAAACCCGAGAATTGATGGATTCATTGTTATATATTGACTGAATGATTGATGAATCAATCATTCCAATTACCAAAAAAGCAAACATCTAACTGAGATTTCAGTCTTTGTAAAATTGTAAATTTCTAGACAGTATTTCACTTTGACAGCAACTTTTTGAATGACTTTTATAGTACAGTGTAGTGTTGTACTAACATGTATTAATAAATTAATGTCCTTAATTGTTACACATGGTGTGGAGAGGACACAGTTGAGGACGTAAAGGCAGTGGAAGAAGGTTAAGTTCATAGTCTTTTACAGGGTAATTGAATCATAGTGGATGTTAACTCTTTTTGGAAAATATTTTTTTCTCTTTCACGATTAACAACTCAGAGTTGTTAGCTAAACCTGCTTCCTGGGTTAGAGTTCTGAAGTCTGATTGGCTGTGTGAAGCTCTTACAAATACTGTCAGTTTTGTCCTACATCCTGCTGAAGTGTTGGTTGGCGTATTGGAGTATAAACAGTCCATAGGCTGGGTCTGACAATGGTGGTATTGTTTAGGCTGTGTTTTATGTATAGATCCTTTACAGGTTAGACAGGAGACCTGTTGATTTTCTCAGAGGTTCTCACAACATTCTGAATTCACTTTTGGTCTGTGGTAGTGAAGCTAACATGGCAAACTGAGTTGGTATTGGTCAGGATCCTGTCTATTGTGCCTCTGTTATAAAGTGTAGTGATCTCTAGTAGAAAAGCACACCCCAGGATTTACCTCTTCTTTCTGTTTGCCCATCTACATGAATGACACCATCAGGAATGGAGTGTAGCCACATCTCTGTGATGATGAAAACTCAGCAGTCTCTCAAGTAATATTGGATATTATAGTCTAGTATAAAATATTATTTGTTCCTTCTGAGAGTTTTGGGTTCATTTTTGAGAGAGAAAACACAAATGTGCTCAAGGTGCATTTTCTTAAATTTATTGAGCAGTTGAAAGTTCAAGTAAAAAAGAAAAATGGCTTCCATGTCTCTCAGCTTTGCTTAGGAGACCCAAATGAACAATGAGCACCCCCACACACACCCAGACAATAAATGCTTTTTATTATGTGTGATAAACAGGACACTAAGGTGATTGGTCAAATGTTGGAGGAAAGCCACAGTTCTCCTTATCTGGCTGGAATCCAACACACGGCTCACATTTCTTCTTCTACAACTTTCTGGGCATCTCCGTATTTGGAGACGCCACTTCACCTTTGCCAGCAATGCCCCTGTTACCATGACAACTACCTCTGGCCCGCTGGTTAGGCCTGTAGAGTTTATTCCATTTACAGATTTATGTCCGAGGCCACATTCCTTTAAAGGGTCAGAGTAACAGTCTGTGGCGGGGCGTGGCTTGCGGTGCCGTGCGGTGGAGATGGCTTCACCTGCACGGCATCAGTAATCACGCCTCGCCAGTCATAAAAGGGTCCTGACTGTCATGTGTTGTTGTTGGTGTTATGTACGGCTGGCAGCGGGAGAGCTGCAGCCGGTGTTTGTTTAGCAGCAACCGTTAAGAGTGTATCGTGTGTGACTTGTGTTGGAATAAAAGTATGTGGAGCAACATGCCCGTGTCTTGGGGTCTGCCTTGGGTCCGCTACACAGTCTACTTCCAAAACTTCTCTACAATACACTATGTGCAGTAAAGAATAAAACACAAACATGTGATGCCAATTATGAGACGTTAGACCTAAAAATAAATAAAAAAATCCCAATGAGTGTACGCTGGACAGAAAAATGGATGGAAATTCTGTAAGGTTTAGCATTTAGTGTGTACTGGTGCCCATTTCAGTACCACATTAACATTGATTACCACACCACTTGTGTCACTTCCTGAGGTGGAAACTGATAGTATGCAAGTGTGATGTTGATTAGCTGATTCATCACTAGAAAACTGTGAAGCTACTTGATCAAAAGAAAGACAAAAATCATTGTTTTATAATCAGAGCTGTGGGAGAAGCTGACAGCTATAGGGAGATGTTTTCTGTACATTTAAAGGCAAGCAGGCCTGCAGAAATGCATTTATATATTTCAGTGCTTTTTCATAGACAAATGTCACAATGTGCTGTGAAATGTCAATAAAAACTATAAAATAAGGGAACTGAAGACAATGCAATAAATAAATAAATCCAAAGATGTCCCAGGTGGAAGATACAGAGGCAGGAAGGAAGTGACAAAAAGGAGCATTTATTGGTCCAAATGCAAAAGTGAAAAATGAGGAAACACAAAGTCCATCAAACAGAAATCCAAAGCAGGCACAGGAAAAGAGGACAGTATATACACTGGGAGCTACCTGCAAACAAGAGA